>MJHO01000169.1:465693-479944 GCA_002076135.1 Xerophyta viscosa | reverse complement strand
GTGCTTCACGTCAAGCACCATTTCGATCGTGGATCAAAATGAAGTAAATGTTGATCAAAAAACTTTAATGAATCATGCTATCATTGGGGCAAAGTTTTTTTTCAGAGAAATTTGTGAAGAAACTGATCTCCAACATAAACAGCTGACAAGCATACAAACCAGGGCAATTTCGGAAGACATATGCTAAAAAAAATGAAGAAATTGAAGAAAGAAGAAAAAGGATGCCGGGGCAATGATTTTTTGAATAGTCGATTGACTGAATATCCACACACTGCACATTTTCAACATAAAATTATTTTCTACAAAACTTTTTAACAATACTTTTTCAACCAGAAATTCTTCAACCACTGCATAATCAATACTACTTTTGACATCATCATGCAACAAAAATTAAATTTATTCATTAAGTTTCCGAAATATCAATTACAATTTTCAACAATTTTATCCTTGAGTCGACTATACTTCATTACGAGATGACCGTCTCATTTTCAAGTTTTCACCGTGAGCCAACTGTGCTATATCACAAGACGGCTTTCTCATTTTTCAAATTTTATCTTAAGCCGACTGTGTTTTATTATGAGACGACTGATCTCAATTTTAAATTTTTCCATGAACCGACTGTGTTCCATCACGAGACGACTGTCTCATTTTTCAAGTTTTATCTTGAGCCGACTGTGCTCTATCACGAGACGACTGCATTATTTTTAAAATTTTACCTCGAGTCGACAGTATTCCATCACGAAACGACTGTCTTATTTTTCAAGTTTTATCTTGAGCCAACTGTGCTCTATCACGAGACGACTGTCTTATTTTTCAAATTTTACCTTGAGTCGACTGTACTCCATCACGAGACGAATGTCTTAGTTTTCAAATTTTACCTTGAGCCGACTGTGCTCTATCATGAGATGACGGTCTCATTTTTCAAATTTTATCTTGAGTCAACTGTACTTTATCACGAGACAACTGATCTCATTCTAAAATTTATCTTGAACTGATTGTGTTCCATCATGAGACGACTGATCTCAGTTTCAAACTTTTCCTTAAACCGACTGTGTTTCATCACAAGACGATTGTTTTCACTTTTAAATTTTTCCTTGAATCGACTGTGTTCTATAACGAGACGACCGATCTCAATTTTAAACTTTTTCTTAAACCGACTGTATTTAATCACGAGATGACTATTCTCAATCTTAAATTTTTTTCTGAACCGACTGTATTCCATAACAAGATGATCGATCTCAATTTCAAATTTTTCCTTAAATCTGACTATGTTCAATCATGAGATGACTGATGTCATCTCACATTTTACCTAGAACGACAATGTTCCATGATCAGAATCTAAATCTTATTTTTAGCAAATTGTGCTCTACTGAGAGATGACTGATCTCATTTTCAAGTTTAGCTGTTAGCCGACTGTGCTTTACATCAAGACGACTGATCTCATTTCAAAATTTAAACCTTATTCTTTAGCCGACTGTGCGACACTGCGAGACGATTGATCTCGTCCGTCATGTCGACGATTTTTCTGGAATCAAGACGGATATACTCAAATTTTCTCTCTTTCCGGACAAAATGTGGTATGTTCTTATCTTTGTTCAATCCTTCTTCGAAGGATCAAATAAAGAGGGGCAAATGTAGACACCCCATTTTGTTTGGACTGTCCGTTTGCAGTTGGACAAATGGTGGCAACAAATCGCAATTGAAAATAACTTTACTCGATCGGGCCAATTACACCCAATTTACACTCGATAAGCTCAATAATCTCAATTAGATCCAATTAAGTCGATTAAGACAACTCAAGTTCAATTAGACTCGATTATATCAATTTGGTTCAGAACTGACATGTTAGCACTAAACCAACAATAACTCAAGTTATACATGTTCAAACGATGAACAACCAATTTGGTATGAAAGCTAACTCGATCCGGCATCAACATGCAAAATTTCATAGTAATTGAATCACGATTGCTCGGTCAATTTTACCCACGAAGTTGAGCTCGTGTTAGTTCGCTCCTATATTGACCAGGTCTTAGTCCGGAAGCCATACCTTTTTGCTTACAAATCAAAATGCGCTCAAACCAATTTTGTTTGAAACTATACTCAATGAGGAATAAGTACACAAAATTTTAAGTGATTTAGAGCACATTTGTGGCAGTTTCCAAAAAAAAATTAAAAACTGGACAATTACAAAGAGTGATGGGTATTTAATGAGACAATTGAGGAGACATTGAAATAGGGAGGTTACATGAAGTTATGGAGGAGGTTACTCATGTTGCCAGCATAAAAGGAGCACATAATGCAGAAAAAAAGGAGGAGGAGGGGAGGACAATCTGCTAGTAAAAAAAAGAAGGGAAGAAAGTAAATTGGAGAAAAAATACGTAGAGAAAGAGAGAGAAGTAGTAGAGTGCCGCCTCCACCGTCGTTGGTCGTCACCAACACTGCTGACATCTCATTGATGACGTCCTTGACTTCCCGACGCCACCGCACGTTGGAACAGTCGCCGCCACACGTTGGAACCATCGCCGCTGCCGGAGCTACCATCGTTGGCCGCCGAAGCCACCTACAACACTCACACGTTTCCAACTCCGATTCTAAGGTAAAGCATCTTAAAACCCATTCAATTATCTTCTCTAAGTACTAGTGTTGACGACCTGCCTCCGGGAGGAAAGGGTTGGAGTCGCACCTAAATTATTTGTGGAAATCTAGGAACCGAGATAAGGCACATAGAAGATTCGTCAGGTTCGTTCGGTCGTTTACGTGTGGGAAGACGGAACACCCCCACCAGCGCCCCTCAGAGAGGGTACTCTATAAGGTGATTAGAATAATTTTGGGTTTATATTTATCAATAATTTATTATTTTATATATGCTATTTAATTGTCTACCTAATATCAAGTAGAGAGGATCGGGTATCCGCCTTATTCTTCTAATATATTAGGTAGACACATCCCAAATTATAGAATTAAATTTGTCGAGATAATATCATCATCTCGTTCTATATATATCCTTTATTTGAATGGGATTGATTTTTATTAAATATGATAATCGTATTTAGGAGTAATATCCATCACTTCTTATTACGATTATCGTATTTATTTACCCCAGTACTTTAGATTAGGATCCATCCAGTTCCTAACCTTCGTATCTAGAGAAAGTCAAATCTCTACTACTTATATGCATATATTCAATACATATATACAATGTCATGATATTTACATCTATATTATATGCAAACAAAAATATATATACATTGCTATAAATGCAATAAGTAAAATCAAATTAATATTATGTTATTTTTTAGGGGGGCTCAGCGCCGTATCGTTTCCTCTTCATCGCCCCTGTTTATTCGAGATATCCATCTCATTCTTAACATTATATTTATCTAGTATTTTTGTATATTTGATTGATGGGGAAGAAATATCTATCTCCACCCTGAATAATATTTTTATAAATTCATATATTAGTTATTAGTAGAGAAGAAATATCCATCTCTTCTCCAGATAATATGTTTATAAATTCATATGTTAGTAATAAGTAGGGAAGAAATATCCATCTCTTTCCTAGATAATATGTTTATAAATTCATATGTTAGTAATAAGTAGTAATAAGTAGGGAAGAAATATCCATCTCTTTCCCAGATAATATGTTTATAAATTCATATATTAGTTATAAGTAGGGAAGAAATATCCATCTCTTCCCCAGATAATATATTTATAAATTCATATATTAGTTATAAGTAGGGAAGAAACATCCATCTCTTCCCCATGTTTTCGTTATTTGAATTACTTATTTTATTATACAATAATATTTGTATCGCATTTTATAATATTTGCACAAAAGCGGAGAATCGGCAATATCCATCGCTTATCCCTTAATTCATTTTTATTATTATGTATTAGTTTTGAGGGAAATATCCATCTCCCTCGATTTTAATTTTCGTGTGTATATAAATATGTGTTATGTTGATTATTAGGCTAAACCACGATTATATGAAAAAATATGGATTAATATTTATTATGTGACGAAGTTAAAAATCATTAATTTGATAAAATTAAAATTAAAAACAAAATTATTAGACTAAAATAAAACTTAAAAAATATAATATATAAAAAAAAAATAAACATAAATCGGATTGGGCCGCGCAGGCTGGACCGCGCGGCCCAATCAATTTTATAACACGCGCAGGCCGAATTTTCGGCCTGCGCGCGTCGGACGGCGATCGGACGCCCAGTCCGATCGTCGTCCTCGCGTTCTTACGCAGCCGCGCGCGTACGCGCGCGGCTGCACCGCCGTCCGCCGGCCGACGAGGCCATTTCCCTCACTGACCTCACCCCTAAGGTAATCGACCCTCCTGAGCTCATTGGCGATGTCAAAAATCGATTTTATTAACTCTAGGTGTGTTATTCTTGAGGGTGCAAGTTTCGGGACTTTTCCGGCCGAGCTCTATTCTCGCGGTCGACGAGATCTCCGACCACCCATTTCATCTATTCACGTTCTATTACGTCTAGAGAACATGTTTAGTCATTAATGGCGTAGATTTTCGTTCTCGTTCGATCTCCGGTGCAAATATAGATTTTCGGCCGTCGCGGGCGACGCCGGTGATGAGACCCATTATGGACCACCTAAATGCGTTCTTTGGAGCCTATAAAAGTTGCTTATAAGATCAGTAGAGAGTTTTGTAGGAGTTTACCACGAGACGGCGTGTTTCGTTCGAACTTGCGGGCCGCGGCTCCGGCGACGGCGACGACGCGGCGAGGTGTCCGGCAGGCGAGCTGAGTGAGAGAACAAGGTGCCCGCAGCTGGTCTGGGTGGTGGCTTCTCTCCCAAAGTCTCTCTCTTCCTCTATAGCTCGCCCTCTCTCTCTAACTCACTTTCTCTCTCTAACTTCTTCCTCTCACTCTCTCTCTAAAAATCTCACTCTCTCCCTCTGCCCTGGTCCCCCTCCTCCCCTCCTACTATGGTGTGTTTTATAGAATTTTAGGGGGGTAAAATAGGTATTTTGGTATAAGATTTAGGGTTATGATTTTTTTTAGCTTTAGTGTTAGGGTTAGGGTATGATGTGTAGAGAGGTATGAGTGCAGGGGGTGGGTGCGCAGCTGCCCTACCATCATTTCACTTTTTTATTTTATTTTATTATTATTATTATTATTATTATTGTTATTATTATTGTATTGTTATATATATGTGTATGTGCATACATAGTGTATGCATATGTATGTGTATATATAAACGTATGTGTATGTTTCAGATGTTATCGTATATAAAAGTATATATGTGTATTAATCTTTGTGTATAATTGGGTTATCGTACAAGTATATGTCATCATATGCATGCATATCGTGGAGTGTGCCAATTTGGATTTTAATTTGGTCAATGGGTCTAATTAGACCTAATGGAGTTTTATCATGTTTTTCTGGATTTTAACTGGGTTATTTGGCTCAAATGGGCCTTATCGGGCTCCAACTGGCCTAATTGGGTTGATCGGGTTCAATTGGATCCAATTGGGATAAATCATGTCTTTTGTTTTTTTGACCTAATTGAGCTTGGTCATGCTTGATTAGGCTTAATTTAGCCAATCGAGTTTGGTTGGTCCTAATTGGGCCTGAATGGGCCCTATAAGGTAGTTAAGTCAAATTATGCTTTATGGGTCCCGATTAACACATTTTTCTAGTGCCTGCATAAGGGTGTATATATATATATATATATATATATATATATATATATATATATATATATATATATATATGTCTATGCATATTATGTATATAATATTTGGTATGATAGAGAGAGTTGTATATGTAGTAAATGTATGCATATGTTAAATGTGTATTATGTGGGGTTATCATTATATATATGCATGCCTGTATGTGCATGAATTATTGCGGGCGGCCGGACAAAATGGGGTGTCGACAGTTGCCCCTCTTTGTCTAATCTTTTGAAAAAGAATTAGGCAAAGATAAAAGAGATATCACATTTTGTCCGGTAAGTTAAGGTGCGATGGATGTGCCTAGACTTGGCGTCTGTGGGCTAGGGAAAAAAAAAAAAAAAAAAAAAAAAAAAAAAAAAAAAAAAGGTGACTCCATAGATCGTTCCATGAGAGTTATAAAGCAATGGATCCATGAACCATGCTCTAAAAAAGCTAGAACGTAACGGTCACATTGACCACTCCCTGAAGGTTATAAAGTGATGGTCCCCATGGACTATGCTGATAGGTAATTTAAGGTTACGAATGTCATGTGTTATGTCATCGGGATTATGAAGCAATGGTCACCGTGAACCAGGTTTTTGGTATACGGCGAGAGGTCATGAACATCATGGATTTGGGTTATGAAGCAAGGATCACCGTTGATCATATTTTGAAATATGATATAAGGTCATGAGCACCTTGGATCATGCCTTAAAGGTTATAAAGCAATGGACGAGATAAGGTCATGAACACCGTGGATCATGCCTTTGGGTTATAAAACAATAGCCGCCATGGGCCATGATTTGGAGATAAGGTCATGAACGCCGTGGATCATGCCTTGGAGGTTATGAAGTAGTGACCGCATATACCTTACTTTACGACGTCATGAGAAGGTACGAGCCCCATGGACCGTACTTTTAAATATTACAAAGCAATGGTCTTATAGGCCATGCTTGGTCGAGTATACGACGAGTTATCAAGGGATGTATGCGTGTATGAGGCGCTGAATCGCGATTAGTACTAATCATCTTTACCCAAAGGAAAACTTTTGATGTTGACAAGGTAAAAAAAATGAGTCTTTGAAGAAATTTTTCAAAGATGCTATGTTTATATTTGAAAAAAGTCTCATCCTTTTTCTATGAGTTTCGGAGTATGAGGTCATCAGGGAAGCCATCGTCACGCTTATTCGCGTGCCATCTTAAATCTTGTTCTTCATTCGCACGTTACAGTTATGTCCTGCATCTTTCTAAAAAGGGGGGGGAATCGTCCCAGTTAGGATTTAGGAAGAATATTTGTCACTCTTTGTCTTGCGTTCTTGCCGACTTCCATTCTCTCACTTTAGTTTGGCGTGAATGTTTGGCATTGCCCCAGTTTTGTCTGTATTACTATATCCTTTCATCTTGTATGGTGAGGTCGTTGAGTCCATGACTCCCTTTATATCGCGTCATTTCAAACATTGCTTCTTGGGCGGCATTGTCCTTTCTGGGAACATCATATTCATGTAAGAACGATTGACAACTTCTCAGATTGAAAATTGCCCCAGTTTAGGGATTTTGTGGAGGTATGGGTATTATTATTTATTTTCCGGGAGGTAGGCAAGCAAGTTATAGTTTGGTGGAATGGTATTCATAACAATGGCCCTACTCTTGATTTCGTTAATATTTTAATGATCGATGAAAACTCCTTTAACAAGGAGGGTAGAAAAATGCCCTAGCCAGTTTTGCCTAGACCTTTTTGTAAGTCTAGCGGGCCTGATCTGTTTGGTCCTCCACCACTTCAACATTATCTACCAACTAGCATGAGGAAGTATTGAGTGCGAAGAAAAACTATTTCATATAAAGTATCTTACGGTCATTGTTGTCTGTATACATAATCCCTCAGACTCATGTATAGTACTTTTTGATGATATCAGAGTTGACAATGATTTGACAATTTGGGTCATCCATCTCTGATAAAATTAACGCGCCACCCGTCAACATTTGTTTCACCACATAAGGCCCCTCATAGTTAGGTGCCCACTTTCCTCTAGCATCAGATGTCACAGGATTAATCTGCTTGATCACCAAGTCCTCCTTCTTCAATCTTCCTACTTGACCTTCTTGTTAAAGGCTCGAGAGATCCTCCTTGGTAGCTTGGCCAGTGACATAGAGCAGCCCATCTCTTTTCATCTATATCATATTCAACTGATCAATAACGGAATTTAACCCACTCATCTTCAGTCTGTTTTGTATCGATTAGAACCCGTAAAGATGGTACTTCGACTTCTATTGGTATTACAGCCTCTGTCCCATAAACCAGAGAGTATGGAGTTGCCCCAGTTGAAACACGTGCCGTGATTCTGTAGGCGAACAAGGCGTATGGGAGTATTTCATGCCAGTCCTTGTATGTGACAGTCATCTTCTGTATGATCTTCTTGATATTCTTGTTAGCCGCTTCTACTGCGCCATTCATTTGAGGACGATATGGCACAGAGTTGTGATGGTTAATCTTGAGCTGGCTGCATAATTTATCCACCATCTTATTGTTGAGATTGGACCCGTTGTCGGTGATAATTCTTTCTGGTAGTCCATACCGGCAGATGATATTGGATTTCATGAACCTCGTCAACCACATTTTGTGTTTACGTTGGCGTACGAGAGCTGCTTCTATCCACTTCGTGAAGTAATTCAATGGCTACTAGGTATGGAATTTGTGACCGTTCGATGCTTTCGGAGAGATAGGGCCTATCATGTCGATTCCCCAAATCGCGAATGGCCAGACTGGAGCGAATACGTTCAGTTGGTTGGCTGGAAGATGAATTCTATCTGCATACATCTGACATTTATGACATTTTCTGACAAATTCAACACAATCAGTTTCCATTTTTAGCCAGTAATATCCCATTCTAAGTATCATCTTTGCCATATTGTGGCCGCTGGAGTGTGCCCCACAGTTGCCCTCATGAATTTCGTCGATCATTTTACGGGCTTCTTTCTCATCTAAGCACCTCATTAGCATGCCGTCGAACGACCTTTTATATAGGATATTGCCACTAAGAAAATATCCCATAGAGAGTCGGCGAATGGTCCTTTTATCATTTTCTGAGGCATGTAAGGGATATTCCTGGCTCTTTACGTACATCAATATGTCATGGTACCACGGCTTGTCATCTGTTTCTTCTTCCACCATCGCACAATATGCCGGAATAGTCTGGCAATGTATCTTCACGTGTTCGGCCCCACAATCGCTATTTAGGGTCATCATGGAGGCTAGTGTTGCCAATGCGTCCGCAATTTGATTCTTCTCTCGAGGAATATACTCAAACTGTACTTCCTCGAATTTCGCAATCAGAGGGCTAAGATATTCATGATAAGGTGTCAGTTTTGGATCCCGGGTGTTCCACTCATTTTGCATTTGGTGTATGATGAGGCTTGAATCGCCGCATATTAGCAATCTCTTGATCTTCAAATTCTCTAGCGCATTTTGCGGCCCATTGCACAGGCATCGTATCGGCAATATTATTGGTGCATTTGAACCTCAGTTTGGCTGCTATTGGATAATGTTTTTCACTGGGTGATATCAGAACTGCCCCAATTCCCTTTCCGATGGAGTTAGAGGCCCCATCGAACCTCAGGGTCCACATCCCATTTTCTGCGTCTTCATCTTCTTTGTCCTTAAACATTGGCCAGAATATCTCGTCGGGAACTCTAGACTAGCTGGTTCTTCATCCATGGGTTGGTCTGCCAACATATCGGCTTCACACTTCCTTTTATCGCCTTTGGGTCAACATAGAATGATATGTCGTATTGGCGAATAGCAGGGCTTGCACACCTGGCGATACGGCCTAGATAAATATGGCTTCTCAAAGATATATTTAATAGGATCCATCTTAGAGATGAGCCACGTAATGTGGCTTTGTAGGTAATGGCGGAGACGTTGTGCTACCCAAGCAACAGCGCAGCAGGTCTTTTCAATGGGAGAGTAACGTATTTCACAATCATTGAATTTTTTGCTGAGATAGTATATAGCCCTCTCTTTCTTGCCCGAATCATCATGCTGCGCTAGCAGGGCTCCCATCGATCCTTCCTGCACGGTCACATATAATAGCAGAGGCCTGCTGGGTACCGGTGGCATTAGAACTGGCGGGTTCTTCAAATATTCCTTAATCTTATCGAAGGCTTCTTGGCATTCGTCGTTCCATTCACATGGTTGATCCTTCTTAAGGAGTTTAAAGATTGGTTCACATGTGGCAGTGAGTTGTGATATGAATCGACCTATGTAGTTCAGTCGTCCCAAGAAGCCACGTACTTCCTTCTGATTTTTCGGAGGAGGCATTTCTTGGATCGCCTTGATTTTGTCGGGATCAATTTCGATCCCCCTTTGACTCACAATAAAGCCCAACAGTTTTCCTGAAGTTACCCCAAATATGCATTTACTAGGGTTTAATTTCAAGTTCACCTCCTTCAGCCTCTCAAACACCCTTTTGAGGACGTGTATATGATCTTCGTCCTCTTTAGATTTCACGACAAGATCATCAACATATACTTCTAACTCGTTGTGTATCATGTCATGAAATATAATCACCATAGCGCTCTGATATGTTGCTCCTGCGTTTTTCAAACCAAATGGCATTACCTGGTAGCAAAATGTTCCCACGGTGTTGTGAAGGCAGTCTTATCCTTATCCTTAGAATTCATCAAGATCTGATTGTACCCCGAATATCCATCCATGAATGAGTAGGCTGCATGCATTGCGGCCTGATCGACCAGAAGATCAATGTGCGGGAGCGGAAAGTCGTCCTTTGGACTTGCGGCATTCAGATCTCTATAATCCACACATATTCGTACGCGGCCGTCCTTTTTAGGGACCACTACAATGTTGGCCAGCCATTCCGTGTAATCTATGGGTTGGATGAATCCGGCCTCCAGTTGTTTATCAATTTCCTCTTTCACCTTTCCGGCTAGGTCCGGTTTCATTCTCCTCAACTTCTGTTTCATGGGCCTACAGTCTGGTTTTATGGGCAGAGCATGCTTAATAATGTTTGGGTCCAATCCTGGCATATCTCGATATGACCAAGCGAATATTGACTTATATTCTTGCAGAAATCGTATCCATTTTTGTTTTTCTGCTTCATCCGTTGTGGCTGCTATCTTGATCATCTGAGGCTCCTCTTCAGTGCCTAGATTTATAGTTTCAACCTGGGTTTCCGTGGACACTGATATATTCTCTTCCATCTCTTCTTCTTTTATTTCTACCTCCTTGTTAAATTTAGTTTCAACAATCATATCTTTATTAACAATCAATTTCTGACCATTGTTAGATAGGCATTGGCTATGTGGGATTACCCTAAGTAAAGAAAAAATTATGTAAAGGAGTTGGGATTGATGGACAAGAGGAAATACAAAGGAAATGGCAATTTTCATTCATAAAAGTTGTCAATAATTACATGAAGTATCATCAGTCTTAAAGAAAAGAAATAATTAATGTCCCAACAAAAACAAAAATTTGATGACTTAATACAAAAGAAAACATGTTGACCAAATCGTTAACAAAAGAACTGATCCCAAGGCAATTACTTTGTTGGGAATATGACTGGAGTGACCGTATAGTTTCTCGGGCTGTCTTCCAGTGCAATTTCCTTAATGAGGTAGGGGAGGTCTTCGTCTTCAATAGCAGCTACGTACATATCCTTCAGCCTTCGGCAAAGGAGTTCTTGGCATGGCAACTCTAGCTTATGGATATGACCGGCAGAACGGAAACTTTGCGAAATTGACGGAATGTGCATTGGTGGCTCCGTGTAGTCCTCCCCGGCTATTCTGGCACGTTTGCGTGCCCTTTTCTCCTCCTTGGCCCTTTCTCTATCGGCATGTTTAGGCTTAAAACCAAGGCCAAAAGTACCCTCATGCTTCCTCGGGTATAACACTGGCTGGCTGTCGTCGATACGCCTTTTGAGTTCTTTTCGGCTAATTGATTTGAGGACGCCTCGGGCAGCGTTCTTAACTTGCTTGGATAATTTAGGAGGGCACATCTTAGATCCCTCAGTCACAGGGGTTACTGCAACAATCTCAAAACCATGTAGGAACTCATCTTCAATTTCTTCCGTGACTTGGACACCTGAAGGCCCAGTAGTCTGCTTGATGATGTATTCTTGTTCTGCAGAAATCTCTATAAGACAGTAGTCCTTTACATATTTTAGTTTTTGATGGAGAGAGGAGGGAAAGCTGCGGCGCCGGCTGCATGAATCACGGCCCTCCCCAGTAAATATGGAATATGAGGACTTGGTATCCAATGAATCAAGAAGTGATATTGAAAAGATGGGGTCCGATTTTGACTGGCAGTTCCACTTCTCCAATGGCTCGTACCTTGGTCCCATTGAATGCACGTGTGACAACATCCTTCGTCCGTACATATACAGGGTCAACTTTGAGAAAGTCAAAGGTGGATTTGGGAAGCACGTTGTACGCTGAGCGTTGTCGAGCATACCTTTGAGACATGGTAGTCAACTGCATAACTAACAGAAGATATTAAGGGGTTTGGTATGGCCCTCTACCCTCCGGTCCCAGTTCGTCCGTCCGAAAAAGTCAAAGTAATTGGGTGCTTGGATCTGGCCACCAGCCCTTTCCCACTGCTCGACGGACGCGTCTTGTGATATTGCGAACTCATTTAATCTTTTAAGGAGTGCTCGGCGGTGTATGTCTGAGTGTAGTACAAGAGACAAAAGAGAAGGATTTTTTGCCGCGTCTTGCTGAGCTGCTAACTATATTGTAATTCGCTTATTCTTTAATGTACTTCAAAAATTGTTCTACTTCCTCATGGGAGACGGGTTCTTTTATTACGTAATCTCCTTCTGGGTTGTCTTCCTCCATGTCCTCTACTACCTTCTCTTTTCCCTTTCTTTGCTTGGTGTCATCTGGGGGGTTAAAGCATCTACCAGAACGAGTCATCCCTCCAATTCCTGTGATGTTCGAGATAGTGACCTGGGAAGCTGCTGCCTTCTGACTTTCCTGAATAAAGGGTTTTGCATTCACCGGGAACATGATGTCTGCCTTTGGTACATTGACAATAAAAGGGGAGACGTCTTCTGATGGTATTACGATTTCTTTGTTTGTCTCCCCTGACCCAACGATCTCCAATTTAAACAACCCATTTATTGCCATTTCTTCGTTATCTTCCTCGGCGAGATCTGCAAACTCAATCATATTTATACCTGACGTCTCTTGATCTTGTGTCGCTGTGTTCGAACTAGTCCCTTGCTCAACCGGATTAAGCTTGATTTTTCCGGCATTCACTAGCTCGTAATTATCTTCGCCCTTCATGCGTAGCAATTTTTCAGTTGTGGTGACCTGCAGCCCCATCATGGTATTCACAATAGGCGTCGTGTTTGTACCAGGCAGGGTAAGGGGGATTCCATGGAGCCGTTGGTATTGGAGCGAGAAGTCCTTCTTTGACCAGCTGTCTGAAGACCTCAACTTGGGATACCGGCAGAGGATCATAATATTGCTTGTTTGGACGTGGCTGGCTCCTGTATGGTTGGGGGTTCGTGGCTTGCCCCTGTTGCGGTGGCTGGTTACGAGGCTGCCCTTGACGGTATTGTTGTATATATATTGGATTTTGAGAGGAACGGACTTGCTGACTGCCTCTGTATGTAGTCTTGTATGGGGAATGCACGAACTGTGTTGTCCCAGTTGCAATTTGATGTACCGCCTCATCCTTCTTCTTGCTTTTCTTGTCACTATCAGTTGATTTAAGGGCCCCTTCCACCCTTACGCCAATACGCACTAGATGTGCAAAAATCATATGGCGTTGGCGCAGAAAGCTTGTAAACTGTTGTTCAGCACTCATGTCGATGAAGAATCGATCAGCTCTTTCTCAGCATAGCGGGTCAAATTTGTGCTGCCTGGTTCCCTCCATTTTAAGGCAAACCGAGCGGAAATCCTCGTTTTTGCTCATCGTCAGCTTCTTTAGAGAAGATTTGTCGGGGGCGAAGTCCGTATTATGCTTATATTGCTTGAGAAAGGCGCTAGCCAAATCACCCCAAGCACGGATTTCCTTCTTATCAAGATTTAAATACCACTTTATTGCCGGTCCTTTCAAGCTTTCTTGAAAATAATACATCATTTTTTCATTTTTTAAATATGCACCCATCTTACTACAGTACATCTGTACATGCACATGAGGATCCGTAGTCCCATCATATTTTTCGAAGTCCGGGACTTTGAAGTCTTTGGGTATTTCCAAGTCAGTTACTATGCAGAATTGTGCAGGATCTTTCAGCCCCCTTGGCTTTTCCAACACCTTTAGCTTCTTCAGGATGTTTCCATCTGATCACCGTTTGTTTTTCGGGTGCTGGGACAGCAGCCGGGGTGGTTACAATTGTGACTGGCGTATTGGCTGGCGTTACGACTGCGCCGGTAGGCGTTATTCGTGTTTCTACCTCCCGTCGCTTTTGTAGGTTGCGGCGTTGATTGCTCTGGAGCTGGGGGGTTATGCAGATCCTTGCTCTAATGGATTGGCCACTAGTGGTTGTGGTTGTTGCATTGCCAGAAGCCTGCGAATCTGTTGTGCCAAATCTTCATTTTGTTGCCTCA
>MJHO01000169.1:376787-465616 GCA_002076135.1 Xerophyta viscosa | reverse complement strand
GGCTTTCCCCTTGGACCTCGTAAAACCCTCTTGTTGGTTTTGCAATCGTGAGGGTATTAATGCCTTAAGAAAAAGGAAGGCGTGTCACGAAACTCGGAGAAAAAAGGACGGGATGTTATAAAAAGATTATATATTAAGAAAAATATTTTAAAGGAAATAAACTAATGAAAACAATGCTAGGCCGATTCATCATGCACTTAACTCATAGCATCCACAGCATTCCAAATAACTGAGCAAAAACATGACATCATTAGACCAAGGGGTTGTACAATGTTGCCTCTGATACATTTAACTAGAAGTACAATAGGGGAGCAAATACATCATTTTGTTTACAAATAACATAGGGTTTTACTAGCTCCTGCTGCTTGTCCCAGTATTTACGTCTCTGTCATTGTATCTTCTTATTATTGCAACATATGGTGCGAGAGACGCTCGGATGGATTTTAGCTCCTCGGTTATGTACGCAGGAAACCCTGGATGTAAGGTGCTCACGAGGTCCTGGATCCTCTTGCTGGCTTTTTCGACTGTGTCAAGCAGCTCGATGCCTTCTGTTTGTATGTATTCGATGCGATCACTTGCTTGGTTGTACTTCATCGTTTGTTCTTCTAGTTTTTGCATGACCCCTTGGATCGATTCCTCACATCTCGAGTGCCTCTCGCGGAGGTGTTCATATCGTTGATATAAGTCATGGAGCCTTTCTCTATCCTTCATTTGAATTGAGCAGTATTCCTGTCTGATCTGGGCTAACTCATCTTCTAACCTCCCTCATGCCCCTTTCTCTGTTTTCTACTTTTGACCAGGAGTACTTGTATTTCCTCATGTGTAGCTTCTGCCTCCATTTGATATTGTGCCAGTAGTGCCTCATTTTCTTGCAGTCTTGATCTACAAATGGTGAGTTCTTGCTCGGTTTTCCTGCGTTCAATCCGTTCTTCCCCTTCGTATGTCTTGCTTCTTTTCCTTAGTCTTACATTTTCAGACTCTTTCAGCTGTTGTTCTTGCTTCAGCTTGTTATTTTCTGATGTCAACCTTTCGATTTCCGCCTGTAAATAGTAGACTTCAGGTTGTTTTGCTCTTAATTCTTGGTTTTCCTCCTGGAGTTTGCTGATGAATTTGTCTTTTTCAATAAGATATTCATCAACATAATCCTGAACTGTCATTCTCTGTCTTCGAAGTCGTGGCGTGTTGTTAGCGAGTATGGATACTGTAACATTATTCCTCCACTCGAGATAATCTTCAGTTGGTATGAGTTGATCTGAATGTTTTGCCTCATGATACCTTCGTTCTGCCCAACTGTTCCTCATCTCTTTTATCATGTCCAGCCTGCGATCATTTCTTTGCTCCATAGTCGTATTTCACATTCCGCCATCCCTGCGAGTTCACATCTGATCTGCCGATGTTGATTTTGCCGTAAGAACATCATCGGAGCGTAGGCTATGCATGTCCACGGCCCGATGAGTGGCACCCACCCTTTATTTTTGCAAGAGACGAGGAGTCGGTCGTAGTATTGTAGCAGGTGAACCACTTTATCTCCGTACTTGTCGGAAGTAGGATTTCCATTCTTCAATGTCCCGTGTCTGCTTTTCTACTTCTTTTGCGACGTAAGCTGGGCTAACTTGCATGTATACTGGTATGCTGACAAAAGGTTTCATGAAATGCAGGTATACCCATGCCTGAAGTAGTTGCGGGCAGGCAGTGAAGGTGCCTTTGCCTTTTCGAGTTAATCTGCTAAATGTAACTATGGTTTCTGCTAGTATTGAAAATACCGGATTGATTTTCTGATTCCATACGTTGAATACGAGGTCGAACAGGTGGCCATCTATTATCAGTATTGAGCGGGAAACAGTACCAACCATAGCTGCAAGCTACAAAGGTCTTCAATTTAAAGTCCCTTTCGCCATATTTCGATATAAGCTCGCCACACAAGTTTCTCGAGCCGTTCGAACAGTTATTCCAGTTCCTTTAGACATATAGGCCTGTATGTCAGGCTTTTCCACCCCAAAGAAACAGCTTCAGTTGTCTCGTCTGATTTACGTTATCAAAAGGGCCGTAACATTTTCTGAGCTGCTGTAAGACTGCCTTGGAGCATTGCCTCATATTCTTCTACCAAGAGGACAAAAAGTCTTCATCGCTTATTACAAAACATCGTCTGTCATTGTTCCCAGAACCATGCTATGCCCTTGATCATATTCTAGTTGATTAGTATTTCTATTAGTTCTGCTATTCTTCCAAAGGATCCGTTCTGCATGCCTGTTTGGTCTGCATAATTCAGATCATTCCACTGTCTCAATAGAAATTCTCTGTTTGGCTCAGTATGTTCGGATGTGCATGGTGCACGCAACTGTTCCCATTTTCATGGTGACCCTTGACCTGTGCAACGTTTGAAAGAATGAATGCAAAAGCTTAAAATAATGAATGAAATGAAATGTTTTCAAATTGATAGGAGAATTTGTTTCTAGGCCCCGACTCATTACGCGGGTGGGTTCTATATCGGTACTTATGATGGCTGGACTTACGGATTACCCATGCACATTGTGCATAGGCTCCGGCTATCCTAGTGACTTATCTAACAACCTATCTTTACTGCGGTTCCTACCAACGACATATGTACATAGAACATCAGCTCAACGTACTACCAAGGTAACATCTTGGCTTGGGTATAGGGGCCAGGCAATTCAGACTACCTACGCGCATTGCACGCAAGCTCCTGATTGTCCATGGATAGATGGTGATGGGCATATAGCCCAAGGTAATAGACATGAAATGCATGATATGCAAGTATGTACGATTGTTCATCAAATATATATAAAAAGCAGTAAAGAAATTCAAATTATCAGAATCTAAATGTATGTATATATATATATATATATATATATATATTGTTACGTGACACATAAATCCAATATTATTTTAATCACCTATAATAACCTGACGAGTCCCACGGAGTCGCCATTCTATTACGAGCTTTCCTCCGGGAGAGAAGGGTTGGAGTCCACGGCGGGACACCTAGATATTTTTGCGAAATCTAGGGGAAAGCCGATAAGCAATAAGAGATTCGTCAGGCGCTGTTCGTCGTTACTGTGGGGAAAGACGGAACACCCCCCACAACCCCCTTAAAGAGGGTACTCTAAGTATCAGAATAATTTTGATTTATATTTATCAACACATTATTATACAACATACCTATTAATTATCGCCTGATATAAAGAACAGGATCGGTATCCACCCCATCCTCTAAATCATATTAGTAGACACATCCAAATATATAGAATATATATATCTGTCGGGATAATATCCATCATCTCGTTTTTCATATATAGCAGGAGAGAGAAGAAGGTGTTCAGCAAAGAAGTCTGCCAAATACGAGGCTCAGAATAAATACTCTCCCCGGCTGCTAATGGCAATACGGAGAGTTCACTGTATCCTGGGTGGTCCCTCCGATGCGGGCATGAGTAGGAAGGAGAAGAAGGCGTTCAGCAGAGAAGAAAACCACAACCCTTGAGACGAAAGACCAGAGGCCCCAAGAGACAGCGGTCGAGAAGTACGAGGCGACCACCTAAGCATGTAGAAGAAATCAGGAGACAGTGTTCACCTGACCGGAAAGAGCCAAAACAAATGGAGAAGGTACACTCTTCCAGGCCGCTAATGGCAATACGGAGAGTTCACTGTATCTGGGTGGTCCTTCCTAGGCGGACATGAGTAGGAGGGAGAAGGTGTTCAGTAGACAAGCCTTCCAAATACGTGACTTAGAATGAACACTCTCTCCGGCCGCTAATGGCAATACGGAGACTTCACTGTATCCTGGGTGGTCCCTTCGATGCAGGCATGAGTAGGAGGGAGAAGAACGCGTTCAGCAGAGAAGAAGACTACGAAATTCCATGAGACAAAGGACCAGAAGCTCCAAGAGACAGCGGTCGAGAAGTTCGAGGAGACAGCCTAAGCGAGTAGAAGAATTTAGGCGACAGTGTTCACCTGACCGGAAAGATCCAAAAGAAATCTGGAAGGAACACTGTCCCTGGCCGATAATGGCAATACGCAGAGTTCACTAAATCCTGGGTGGTCCCTCCGAAGCGGGCATGAGTAGGAAGGAGAAGAAGGCATTCGGCATAGAAGAAGACCACAGAATCCCTTAAGGCGAAGGACCAGAAGCTCCTGGAGATAGCGCTCGAGAAGTCCGAGGAGACCGCCTAAGCGAGTAGAAGAAGTCATGAGACAGTGTTCACCTAACCGGAAAAAGCCAAAACAAATGAAGAAGGAACCCTCTCCCAGGTCGCTAATGGCAATATGGAGAGTTCACTGTATCCTGGTTGGTCTCTATTATGCGGGCATTATTAGGAGGGAGAAGAAGGTGGTCAGCAGAGAAGTCTGCAAATTACTAGACTCATAATGAACACTCTCCCCGGCTGCTAATGGCAATACGGAGAGTTCACTGTATTCTGGTTTGTCCCTTCGATGCAGGCATGAGTAGGAGGGAGAAGAACGCGTTCAGCTGAGAAGAAGACCACGAAATCCCTTGAGACGAAGAACTAGAAGCGCTAGCAGACAGCGGTCGTGAAGTCCGAGGAAACCGCCTAAGCGAGTAGAAGAATTCAAGTGACAGTGTTCACCTGACAGGGAAGAGCCAAAACAAATGGAGAAGGTACACGCCTCCAGGCCGCTAATGATAATATGGAGAGTTCACGATATCCTGGTTGGTCCCACCTATGCGGACATGAGTATGAGGGAGAAAAAGGTGTTCAGTAGAAAAGTCTGCCTAATACGAGACTCAGAATGAACACTCTTCCCGCCGCAATGGCAATACGGTGAGTTCACTGTGTCTTGGATGGTCCCTCCGAAGCGGGCATGAGTAGGAAGGAGAAGAAGGCGTTTAGTGGAGAAGAAGACCACGGAATCCCTTGAGACGAAGGACCATAAACCCTGGAGTCAGCGGTCAAGAAGTCCGAAAAGACCACCTAAGCGAGTAGAAGCCGTTAGGAGACTGTGTTCACCTGACCGGAAAGAGCCAAAACAAATGGAGAAGGAACACTCTTCCATACTACTAATGGCAATACGTAAAGGTCACTATATCCTGAGAGGTCCCTCCTATGCGAGCATGAGTAGGAGGGAGAAGAAAGTGTTCAACAGAGAAGTCTTCCAAATACGAGACTCATAATGAACACTCTCCCCTGCCGCTAATGGCAATACGGAGAATTCACTGTATTCTATTTGGTCCCTTCGATGCGGGCATGAGTAGGAGAGAGAAGAACGCGTTCCGCAGAGAAGAAGACCACGAAATCCCTTGAGACGAAGAACTAGAAGCCCTAGCAGACAGCGGTCGTGAATGATGCTGTTGGGTTTCTCCTCACCAGGATGGGGATGACGTACACTACGCAAATCTTCTCTGGATGGTTCGAATTACTGAGAGGAGTTCGTGTCTATGGAATGAAGGACGGATCGCGGTCAGGCGGCGTAGATTAACGAGATCCCTCTTTAACGTGGAAGCCCTTAATCAAGGGTAAAAAAACCACGAAGAGGAACGGAGTTCCCCAAAGATTCAGCCTATGTATTTTTGTCTTTGATACAGAATATTTACTGTGTATGGCTTCATTTCCCCCCTTTAGGGATTACGAATGGGGATTTTTATACTGAGATTAAGGGTATTTATGGTAGTTAATTATCTGCAAAATCACTGTTAGCAACTCCACGTGTCCTTTACTGGGGTAATTACTGTCATCAAGCTTCACGGACACTTAGCAACGGTGTGCTATTCGTGCTTCTGGGCTATCTGATGATCTCTCGCCGTTGACGCCGTAGTCCGGTCATAAACGGGTAGGTACCTCGTGGTTTCCTGTCCGAAGCCATTCTCCTACCTTCAACGGGGAGCAATCCGTGTAAGTATGAATGTGAGCCGGTATTTAGACCGTATCATTTGCCTCCCGACAGATGAGAGGATCTTGTCGGCTTATCTGTCGGAATGCTTTCTTTTGGTACTTCTGCGCGATGGAGTGTGTTTCGTTCTCGTTGCTTTTACGGTCTCCCATATCGGTTGTCGGTATGTCTGTCAGATTTTGGACAGCTGTCACACGATGATTTGCACACCGAGTTACCATGTAGAGGACTGTCGTTCTCTACGGTTATAAGTACGGCCCGCAGTCATTCTTTTGTTTTTCAACGTGATCAAAAGTTTCTCTCTCGGGTAAAGATCTGCGACGATGAGCCCTCCAATTTTCTTCCTTCCTTGAGTTTCGGCGAAGATAAGGTATGTCCGCTCGTAGTTCCACGGATAGGGAGTCTGGTAGTGACGGGGATTCTGGTGTGGGACCCATACTTCCATCCCTCTCAGTCCGTATGTTTCTCCTAGATTTGGAGAACAGCCTGTGTCGCTAGATATTACTGGGGGGGACAGGGTGATCCCGGATGGAGAATTTATCAGTCAAGTTGCAGAGCAACTTTGCTCGGGTAGGATGAGTGCCACGTTGAGCGAGCTCGTGGGTGAAGGCGACGGTGGAAGACATGGAGAAGAGAGGGCTTCGCAGGCGGAAGCCTCGTTTAGTCGAAACAAAGGAGTAAGGGTTCCTCCTGCCGAGTTCGATCCTCACACCGCTGTTTCCTCTGTAACCGAGGAGCAACTTGTTCAATGGCGAAGATAGTTTAACATTCCGTTGGATTTCGAGGTGAGGAACATAGCTCAGCCTACGGAGAAGGATGACTGAATATCTAAGGCATTGGGTACCATTTCGTCTTGATTAATTAAGGCTGGTTTTTCGTTTCCCATTACTGCCATTTTACGTTCAGGTTCTTCCGCTATTTTATGGGCGTACTATGCCGTGTCAATCTGTCTCCGAACTCGTACCGGGACATCTTCGTAATTTCTATTTATTTGCCCGTTCGTAGGGAAGGCCCGTCCCTCGATGTTGTGGAGGCAAATCTGTTCACTGTTTGTCTTCCTCAAAGTAAGGTCCTGGCTTCTATAACACGAAGTACATGAACCCTGCCAAGAGGAAGACGGAGGGGAAAGGAGTGACGTTCCCCAAATGGCGGCAAAGCTCTTTTCGTGAGGAGAGACGGAGTGGTGTTTTTCTCGGACCGTTTGGTATGATCGTTTTGGACGAATGCGTTTAAAGGAGAGGCCTTGAGCTTATACCGATGAACCTGAAAGAATTGGAAGATCGATTTTTACTTTTCAAGGCCAAGTGCGCGAGGCAGGGAGCGTTCCGGACGACGTCGTAAGAGCAACGAGGCCGCTGGCCGACGCGTCCGTTCGGTAATTCCCTCCACCTAGATTGTCCTTTGTAAAATGTTTATTTCTTTTGGCTCCTTTGACCAGAATTGTACTATCCGAGTACTTGATGGAGCAGCGAGAAAGACGGGGGTCGAGCAGGCATCCTGGCAGCAACCTTTCCTAAGCCCGGCGCCTTAAGGCAGCAACAAAAAGAGTGGAGGACATGTTGGCTCACGGATAGAATTTTCCGTGTCAGAGGTCGAGCAACAACCGATTCAGGGTGCCGGCGGAGCACTCGTGCCCATTCCTTCATTGTCTTCAGTTCCAGAGCGGGGAGTACCTCCGAGGGAGTCCTCGCCCGGGGTTTTTCCTTCCGAGGGGGGTCCGGCGTCGTCGTCTCAGTTTGCTCGCCATAGGAAGAAGAAGAGACGAACAGAGCGTCGAGAAGAGGGAGATTCCCCCATTTATGCTCCGGACTGGAGAATAAGAGAAAGGGTCCGGATAACGAAGAGCTCCGAAGCGGCTTTGGAGTTCATCTGTAAGGGTTTTCCGAAGGAGGATAGATCTATAATCCCCGGGACGTCGGTCGATGCTTCGCTAAGAGAAGCGTCTCTGAATACTGCCATTCTGAGTATAGAACCGTAGTCATCTTTACTGTCTTTGCTTTGGTTATATCCGTTGTCTGAAATGCTAAGGAGACTTCACCAACGGTTCAACGAAGAAGGGGAAGATTTTTTTTTATTTCTTGAACGAGGAGGAGGTCGTTCGGGCCGCTCGATCCAGGAGAGATGCGGGTGCTCCTCCCTTTTCTGACGAGGAGGGTGAAGGTGATGACGACGATGTCGGGAGCCCCTCCGGACAGGGAGAGACCAATGACCCGGGAGATTGTCCTCGACCTTCTCCGTGAATCATGTACCTTTTTTTTTTTGGGACCTTGGAAAAATGAAGGGCGTTCCCCGTTGCGCGATGGGTCGTTCCCGCTTTTTCGATGTAAAGAGAATTTTTCTTTTGGAATGACATATATAATTCTTCAAGCAGGTCGTGTAAAGTTGTTTACTGTGCTCTCGGGTTTGCCTATAAGGGGTAGTTAGGAACTTCACTTGTGTTTTTAGCTTCATTATCTTCGCATGAGCTCCCAGACTTGTTGCTAATAGCTAACTGGTAAGGGTTGTCATGGCTAATGGGGTGACTGCCGAGCTTCTCTGGTCGCTAGCCCAGGAAAATCGTTTGCTTGTGGTGGAGACTCAAAGGCTTCAGGAGAGATTGCAGGCTTTACGAAGTCAAGATAGGCACCGTGACGTTCTTCTGGTTGATGCTCGTTGCGAGATTGCTTGCTTGCGTTCGTACACCATGTCGTTAGAGAGGGAGTTGAGAGAGAGGCAATAGCGATTGGATCGTGTTTTGCGAGGTTCAGTGACTCCGGAGTACAGTCCGTTGACTCCTGTACACGACCCGGTTATGCCTGGTGATTTCTATCAGCTTAACAGAGGCTAAGTGTCGGGGTACTCGGGGCGAGAGTATCTAAGCTCGTGAGCCTTCTTTAGCTTCATGTTCTGTTGTACGTCTTCGTTACCATAGGTAACGATGTTTTGCGGTGCAGCTCGAGCACGCGGCTAGAGGGTTGCCTAATGATGGCTTGCGCTGTGGAACGGCCATGACTAGATACGGCGATTAATGGTTAGTGGACTTAGGTGCCTGGTGTACTGCTTCTTCGCAATGTTCATCTTATCGTGTAATCCAACTTTCGATTATTCAAATGAAATTAGCGTCGATTTTGTCGGTCGTTGTTTGGTAAAAATATGTGTTCTTGTCAGACGGGCCTTGGCGTTCCCCCCAGCCAGCGGTAACAGAGTGCGTTCCGACATGAGATGTCATTCCGTTTTTGCATGGCTGGAGTTGAAGGAGCGGCCTTTCGAGGTCCGACACTCTTATTAGACGGGCCTTGGCATCCCCCCAGCCAGCGGTAACGGAGTGCGTTTCGATATGGGACATCGTTCTGTTTTCGCGTGGCCGGAGTTGAAGGAGCGGCTATTGAGGTCTGACGCTCTTATTAGACGGGCATTGGCATCCCCCAGCTAGCGGTAACAAAGTGCGTTCCGACATGGAACGTCGTTCCGTTTTCGCGTGGCTGGAGTTGAAGGAGCGGCCTTTCGAGGTCCGACGCTCTTATTTGACAGGCCTTGGCATCCCCCCCAGCCAGCGGTAACGGAGTGCGTTCCGACATGGGATGTCGTTCCGTTTTCACGTGGCTGGAGTTTGAAGGAGTGGCCTTCCGAGGTCATCGGTTGAGAAGAGTAATTTGGGGGACAACAAAAAGAACTTTTTCTTGACGGCAAATATGTACAAGTCACTGATGAAAAGCACAAAGATTCAGTACGCTCCAAGTTCTTGGTACATCGTTTCCCTCAATGTCTTGTAGCGCATAAGCTCCTTTGCCAAGTACTTCGGAGATCTTATAAGGTCTTTTCTATGCTGGCCCGAGCTTTCCAGGTTGCTGCCGTATTTTTCTCATGACCAGCTGTCCTTCTCGGAAAGATCTCGATCTAACGCGGCTGTTGTAGTAGTGGAATATCCGTTGTTTGTACGCCTGTGCTCGGATGAGGGCTTTTTCTCGTTTTTCGTCGAGTAAGTCAAGATTATTGAGGAGGCGGTCCCCGTTGGATGCGTCGTCACTGTATTCGACACGAAGAGTGGGATTATCGAGTTCCACGGGAATTACAGCTTCATTTCCATAGGTAAGAGCGAAAGGTGTTTCTCCAGTCGCCGTTCGGTGGGGGGTACGATATGCCCATAGACCGTGGGGAGTACATCGGGCCAATTTCCCTTCGCTCCTTCTAAACGTTTATTCAGACCTTCCAAGATTGTTCGATTCGCGTTGTCCACTTGTCCGTTAGCTTGCGGATGGTAGACGGAGGCGAACCTTTTTTTGATATGGTGTGTCTGACATAGCTTCTTCAATTTTGGACTCGTAAATTGACTACCGTTATCCATATAGAAGGTATTTTGGTATCCCGAAGCGGCACACGACTGACCGCTTAATGAATTTGGTGATTGATGCCCTAGTGATCGTGGCCAATGGTTCAGCTTCGATGCACTGCGTGAAGTAATCAATCGCTACGATTATTAATCGTCTCTGCTCTTCGAGGAGGGGGGAGGGGCCTTAACGAAGGTCTATGCCCCATTTGTAGGAACGGTCACTGGTGATAAGACGGTTGGATATTGGCTCGGGCGGGACGTGAATAATCTTGCAGCGTGTTTTCTTGGCATCGTAATGACGAAGACTGAACTTCCCTTTTTTTCAGCGTCCGTCATACCGGTGGGCCAATAATAGCCTTAATTGGAAGATTTTTCTGGGCGAGAGTTCGTGCTCCTATATGATTAGAGCACATCCGTCGTTTATATGTCTCAGAGGACTAGCTTTGGCGGTTTCCTCGTCTACACATTTAAGATATGGAGCTGAGAAGGCGATGCGATAGAGTTGACCGTTTATGAGAGTGAAACGGACTGCTCTTCTGATGATCGCCTCGACGAGTTTCCTATCCGTGGGGAGCTCCTGCTTCTCCAAGTAGTTTTTGATGTCAGAAAACAGACTACCGGATTGGGTTGTTGGAACATACCTCTACATCGTCGATCGCCGGGGCGTGAAGTTCTTTTCACGGAAGACAGCACCGGTTGTTCATCCTACACCGTCGCCGAGGCCAGTCGTGCCAAGGCGTCGGCCATGTGGTTCTGTTCTCGAGGAATGTGAAGAACCTCGAATTGTTTGAGATCGGATATCAGATGATTAATTTTACGGAGATACGCAGCAATAGTATCATCGCGTGCTTCGTATTCTTCGGACATCTGATTTGCGATGAGCTGTGAGTCTGTGTAGGCTTTTAGCCGTCTGACTCCGCGTCGCTTGGAGAGGCGGATCCCAGCTACGATTGCTTCGTACTCTGATGTGTTGTTGGTTGCGGGGAAGTTTCACATTCAGAGCGTATTACAGCCTGGCACCATTCGGACTGCACAGGACTATGCCTGCTCTGTTGCCGGTTGCATTGGAGGATCCGTATGTATGCAATGTCCAGTAGTTTTCCGAGGGGACTGTTTTCGACGTGTGTCGACGGAGCTTCTCTTCTAGCGACGGGGTCATTTCAGCGATGAAGTTCGCTAAGGCCTGAGCCTTGATCGCCGGGCGTGGCTGGAACAAGATATCGAATTCTTTTAATTTCATGGACCATTTGGCTATACGACCCTGATTGCCCCTTGAATCTGCATATTGTGCCATTGGGGGGTTGTTAAGACGTGGATTGGGATGCCCCTGGAAGTACGATCTCAGTCGTCTCGAGCAAAGAAATGAGGTGTAGGCTAAGTTTTTCTAGGCGTGGAAGTAGTTGAGCTCCGAGTCGCGGAGAAGCTTTGCTGTATAAAAATGAGATTTTTAGATTTATCCATTCGCCGGACGAGAACCGCGCTGGCAGCAGATTCCGAAACAGAGAGATATAGATAAGTGGTTCTCCAGGTTCAGCGATGACCATGACTGGAGGTTGTGTGAGGAAGAGCTTAAGCTCCTCGAATGCTTTGTCGTGTTCCGGAGTCCACAAGAATCTTGTGTTCTTTTTGAGGATATTGTAGAAGAGTTTGCAACGGTCTCCGGAACGGGATATGAAGCGTCTGAGGGCAGTGATCCGGCCTGTTAATCGTTGCACTTCCGTTTTGTTCTTCGTGGGAGGCATGTCGATGATTGCTTTCAAGTTTGTCCCGGGTTTGCTTCCACCTCCGTGAGGCGTACCACGTAGCCAAGGAATTTTCCCGGAGGAGAAACTCCGAAGAAACATTTTTTTTCGCGGATTGAGGCGCATTCCGTAGCGCCTCATTATGTCGAATGCTTCCTGGAGGTGCCGGGAGTGATCTTCCCGATTTTTACTTTTGACGAGAAGATCATCCACATAGGCTTCCATGGTGGTTTCCTACGGAGTGGTTTGAAACCAGTTAATCCACGACCTTTGGAAGGTTGCCCTGCGGTTTATTAATCCGAACGGCATAACCGTGTAACAGAACGTTCCTATATCAGTGATGAAGCTTGTTTTCTCTTCATCTCCGGGATGCATCTTGATTTGATTATAACCGAAAAATGCATCCATAAAGCTTAGCATTCCGTGTTCTGCAGTCGAATCTACCAACTTATCTATTTTGTGGAAAGCGGATAGCAAATCGTTTTGGACAAGTTATTATTGAATCAGTGAAGTCATACACATTCTCCCATTTACCGTTTGGATTTTTTTAACTAGTACGACGTTTGGTGAGCCCATTCGGGGTATTGAACTTCCTTAATGAAGTTGGCGCTTAGGAAGCTTTTCGACTTCGTCTTTGATGGCTTTGGCTCTTTTTTCGAGGCAAAATATCGGTTTCTTCTATTTTGACCGGGCTTTGGCGCGGGCCACGCTGAACTTAATGTGTGATTAAAACTGGGGGTCGATTTCCATTGCATATCGGACGACGGAGGTCCATGCGGAATACATCCGTGTTGCTTTGAAGGCATTCTTTCAGTATCTCGTACTCTTCGGGGTTAAGGGTAGAGCCGAGGAAAAGTACTTTTCCATCTTCGTCATTAGAGTTCTCGTCGTGCTGGGGCATTGTAACGTTGGTTCTACGGGTGAGCACCGCTGGTTCTTCGTGTCTCGTTTGGACTCTAAGGTAAAAGGGGGCCTTCGACGGGCAAGCGTTTCCTTCTTCAGGATCCTAGTGGAGGCCCGTCGAGGGTTGTTGGTCGCCTGTAGTGTGGGTAGATTCCCGGCTTTTGTTCTAAACTTCATTTTAAGATGCGGAATCGAGACGACGACTATTTTGACTTTCCACATCCCGGCCTTCTAATATACAATTGGTACACCGAGAATGAATTTGCACAACCACAAACGTGATTGTTGTCATTCTTAGTCGAGCGCCTCACCGATTGGTGAACACGGAGATCGATGGCCCAGGGTGTCGTAGAAAAGCCATAAATCTGACTACTTTCAGAGTAGACTGGTCGTAGTTGCAGATTCATGGAATCCCCATTTTGGGCGAAGCAATCGTAGAACATGATGATACGATCCTGACCCGAGCAAAGACGAATGAATGACTCAACCGAGGTATCGGGGTGGAATTGCCGAGGGTGTCGACGTGCTAAACTGAAAGTATTGGGTCTAGACCAAGACTCTTATACCGAGTCATTTATCAATCCACCAAGGTGTCGGAAGTCTCAACCGAGACGACAAGACAAGAGATCGGATTCGCACATGATACGGGTGTCGAAAGGGAACGAACGCTTCACCAAGTTTCAGTCCCCAGCGGACCAATTACTAGATATCCGAGCGGTCAAAGCGCGAGGTGGAACTTTACGGGCTAATTAAAAGTATTCTGGGCCGAGACAAGCCGAAGCACCAGGTGTACTGGAGCGCCTTGCATCTTAATAACCATTCGAGTTCTTTGAATTCCCGAGGCTGAGGTGAGCATGGCCTGAGGTGAGCATGGCCGAGGTGGGATGGCCGAGGTGAGCATGGCAGAGTTATGGGTCGTTATAGCCGAAGGTCGTCTTTTTGCCGAGGTTGTCTTATTGTGCCGAGGTCGTCTTGGCGAGACCAATCCGAGGTCGTCTTGCCGAGCCAAGTCCGCGGAGGTCGTCTTGCCGAGGTAGTCTTTTTCTGAGAATGATTAACGACATGAGAAAGGTTTGAAGCGCCAGAGACGATAATGAGAAGGCGAAGCGCCTAAGAGACGGATTCCTGAGCACCTTAATTATCTAGAGTCTAGCGTTACTTTAATGTAGAGTTTAATTATCCGTTAGTTCCAAAAACTTCTTTTTTTAACTGGCATTTTCTCGAGAATGAACTAAGATACAATGTATTTGGAATTTAACTCATTGTAACTCTGTAATAAATACCCATTGAGGAATGAATGAAGAATCTTTTGGCAGATCAAATTTGGTGAGTTAGAGAAACTCGTTGGTTCTTTTTAGAACTTAGGACTTATCGTTTGTCCGTGGGCGTCCACCACAGAACTTATCATCGGATCTCACCGCATTCGATTGGGCGTTCAAAGGCATAGACCAAGGTTCTTTACCTCTCATAGGTAACGGGTCGAGGTGCTGGCATATTCCAAAGGTTCTTGCCTCTAATATAGGCCAACGGGTCGCGGAAGCCAAACCCACGGGAAAGTTATCCAAAGTATTTTATCCTTAGTTTTATTTTCATTTCACCTGAATTTACATAGATAGATCTTGAGTAGTTTTCGGCTAAAGTCGTTATTTCCGCATCGTGTTCGTATCATTTGGTATCAGAGCTCAGTTTACCTAGGTCAGGTATTGTGTTATTTTGTTTGTGAAAAGTTTGTATTCATTTTCGGCTAAGTTTAAAAAAAAAAAAAAAAAAAAAAAAAAAAAAGTGAAGATTGAAGTTTTTTGGTTTTGGCATTTTAAAAGATCGTTGTTTTGTTTGAACATTGGAATTTTGTTTGAATCTAAAAATCCGAAAACCGAAAGGAGAAGTTTTGATCATAGTTTTGTTTTTGATCTCCACAAAAGAATACACAGATTGTTTTGGTGATTTCTTGGTGGATTGTTGATCAGACCTCTACTTTCCCTAGTTCGACTTAGAACCGACAGAGAATTTTCTCACGAGTGGAAAAAGGCAGTGTGGTGAGCGCATTTGAGGGAAAAAGCCATTGAGTGCACCACGAGTGTTTTGAGTGAAAAATCCACGTGAGGGAGTGAGTAATATCAATTGTTTTTATTCTAACATTTCTTGCAGGATCATGTCTCATCAGTCAGAGCACTCCAACAAATTAGAAGAAGTTGAACCCAAAAATCCTGATGGAAAGCAATGATGGGGAGAAATGAGACGGTTGATGGCACCGATACAAGGAGCCGATTAGATCGATTGGAAGAAAGCGCGGCCGAGACCACCTCGCCGTGACCAACCAAGTTCATAGACAAGAAGAAAATCATCAAAGGCCTCCGGATGAGATTTCGATTCTTTTAGTTGAAATTTGGGAAGAGGAGGAAAACTACCGAGGTGATCACTATACCGAGGTGATTCGCAACGAGGTGTTGAGATCGGACAACAAGCCCCGAGATAACCGAGATCGAGAAGATCAACAATCTCGGTAATATCAAATTAAAAATCCCAGCATTTTCAGGAAAGAACGATCCCGAGGCATATCTTGGAGTGGAAAAGAAGATTGAGTTTAGTATTTGGATTGCCAACCGATATTTCGAGCTCAAAAAGGTAAAATCGCTGCCATTGAGTTTACTGACTATGCTATAGTTGGTGGTGGGATTCAGTTTTAACATTAATTAGGAGGAGAAGGGAGCGCGTCCAATCGAGACTTGGGCTGAAATGAAAGAAAGTAATGAGAAAAGCGTTTCGTGCCGAGTCATTACTAACGAGTCTATATCAGAAGTTGCAGGACCTCAAGCAAGGCAGCCGAAGTTGTGAAGACTATTACAAAGGAGAGGAGATCACTATGATCAAGGCTAATATCGAAGAAGATCGTGAGTCTACTGGCGAGATTTTTTTGAGGGGCTTAACCGAGACAATTGCTAATGGTGGGTGGAGTTACAACATTATATCGAGCTAGAAGATATGGTAACACGTCGCTATCAGTGGAGAACAGTTAAGAGAAGGGTACATCGGCAAGGACCGAGTCCGAGTTCGAACTCTTGGAGTCGAACTACCCCGAAGAGGGAAGAGGAAGTCACAAGCGAGCCAAACTTCAAGACTTCGGTTTCCCAGAAAGGTTAGTAAAAAGGTTAGCACGACTAACCCCCGAGACTAAGTACCGAGATATCAGTGTTTTAAATGTCGGGTAGAGGACACCATTGCCAATCAATGTCCGAAACCAAAGGGTTATGATACTGCTTGAGAATGGCGATATCGAGACTGATGGGGAGGATGAGACTACACTCTATGCCACCTCTAGAAAGAAGATGAGGGCTGAAGAATACCCTGCCAGGGAGAACTACTAGTGACCCGCCCGAGCTCTCAATATCAATATTCACTGATGAACACCGAGGTGCAACGGGAGAATAATATTCCCATACAACGTGCCATATACAAAATAAGGTATGCAACATGATTATTGATGGTGGGAGTTGCATCCAATGTAGCTAAGTACTTTGTTGGTTGAGAAACTCAGGTTTGCCGACAAGCAACCCCCCGACTTACAAAAACTACAGTGGCTGAATGATAGTGGTGAGGTCAAGGGTTAACCGACCAAGTTGCGTAATTCCGTTCCGCATCGGAAAAATACAGAGGATGAGGTGGGACCATGTGATGTAGTGCCGATGCAAGCTGGTCACATACTGTTAGGCCGACCTCTGGTAATTCGAGAGCGACGTGCGCACATGATGGCTATACCACCGATTTATTCCTTTACTTTCAAGAATCGGAAACGTCATTCTTCGTACCTTTGACCACCAAAGCGAGATTCATGAGGATCCAGAATGAGAATCCACACAAGAGAGAGAAAGGAGTGAAAAAATGAGTTGGTGAGTGTAATGAGAGAAAAAGGTGAAAAGAGTGCGAGAGAAAATATGAAAATTGAGGTAAAAACAGAGAGAAGAGAAAATAGTTTGTTGGCGAGAGTAACTAAACTAACGTTTTTTCCTATTTCTTCTTTCAGTTTCTTTGGATTGTTTTTTATTGCAGGAAAGTTGTTCGATGAGAGATGTCCACAACGATCTCTCATTAATACACGATGTTGAGCAAATGCGAGATTTTTTGTAAAGACCAACCCAAGGAGACAAGGAACTCAAGATAAAGAGGCTAGGGGAACAAACGGTGCCAATCTCTCAAGAATTTTGACTCATAGAAAGGAAGAACATGGCAAACTGAAGAAGGACCAGCAACCTATCACACGTACGGTAAATAATCTGATTGATAGTTTAGAAATATGCCATTACCGTCAATCTTTCGATGGATTAACTGTTTTTTGAAAAGCATGTCACGTCTTTATCATGTTACATTGCAACATTTAGAGTTAAGCTCTCGACTCTGAATCATATTGTTTTTGTCATTGATCATCTGATTGGTAAGTCACACCATCGTTATATCATTTGTCGTGATATCATGTTAATTGGTTTGCATAACGTTTATGCAATTGATTTGAGGAATAGATACTTCCGTAGAGGAGTAAAAGAAGGAATTGGATGGAACCATATGTTTAAAATCAAGCATTTGATACATGAATGGATATTTATGCTATTGTTGATAAAACATGCGACCGGTTCTGTTATGCAACATACTTTACTATCGTTCACATGCCAGACCTTGTTATATTTGGTAATTTCTGATAACCATTCAGTTGAATTAAGAAATAGACATCGCAGCCGAAGGATTGAAAAAAGAGAACTATGGAATGGAAAATAATTGTTAAGAGTAAGTGTGGAATATATGGGTGATGGTCATACCATTTCTGTTAAAACATAGCACAAGTTCTTTCATGCGTATAACGAACCATGCTTTACGATCATTCATATGCATACTTGATGTTATTGATGATTTTTTTATAGCATTCACTTGGTTAAAGGCCTGGGTGAGAATTGCACCACTTATAACATTTGTACTAACCTGACAAAAGCGCAACGTTGGTACGGAAAAGTTTGTCAGTCCTTTATTTTTGTGATTAGGGCACAAGGATACGAATGGAGTCAAAGAGCTACATGTTGCAAGCAAGAATGAATCTCACAAGCATAGATCGAGCCATAGAATTGTATGCTAACCCAATCGATGAGGAGAAAATCCGAGCAAGTCAAGACTGGCCGACATCGAGATCAGTTACCGAGGTCCGAAACTTTCATGGACTCGCAAGTTTCTACCGACGTTTTGTAAAGGACTTCAGCACTATTGCCGCACCCTTGACCGCGGTTATCAAAAAGAACATGGAATTCAAATGGGGAGATGTGCAAGAGAACGCCTTTCAAGCTCTTAAGGGAAGTTTAACACAAGCCCCTGTCCTTGTTTTATCTGATTTCTATAACCATTCGAGTTGAATGTGATGCATATGATGTAGGTCCAGATTTTCAAGGACAAATCTTTTTGAAAGAGGAAGGGAATGATACGATCCTGACCGAGCAAAAAGACGAATGAAGACTCAACCGAGGGTATCGGGTGGATTAGCCGAGGTGTCCAGACGTGCTAACTGCACATGTATGGGGTCTAAAGACCAGACTCAACCGAGTCATTTATCAATCCAGCCATAGGTGTCGATAAGTCCTCAAACCGAGACGACAAGACAAGAAGGATCGGATAAGCACATGATTTATCGGGTGTCGAAAGGGAAAGAACGCTTCACAAAGTTCAGTCCCCAGCGGACCAATTTACTAGATCCCGAGCTCGGGCAAGGCCGAGGTGACCTTTACGGCTAATTAAAGATCTGGGGCCGAGACAAGCGAAGCACCAGTTACTGAGACCTTGCAATCTTAAATAACCATTTCGAGTCTTTTGAACCCGAGGCTGAGGTGAGCATTGGCTGAGGTGAGCAATGGCCGAGGTGGGCATGGCCGAAGTGAGCCAGGGTGGCCGAGTTGGGCATGGACGAGGTGGGCATATTGCCGAGATAAGTCTTTCCGAGTTCGTTTTTGCCCGAATAGTCCGTTATAAGATGACTGTTACATGCGCAGGCAGGTCGCCGAGGTCGTCTTTGCCGAGGTTGTCTTTATTGCCGAGGTCGTCTTGCCGAGACCAATGCCGAGGTCGTCTTAGCCGATGTAGTCTTTTCTGAGAATGAATATAAACGACATGAGAAGGTGAAGCGCCCAAGACGACATGAGAAAGGCGAAGCGCCAGAGACGGATTCCTGAGCACCTTAATTATCTAGAGTCTAGCATTACTTTAATGCAGAGTTTAATTATCCGTTATTTCCAAAGACTTCATTTATTTTACTGCATTTCTCGGAGATGACTAGATACAAAGGGTGATTGTGGAATGTATCATTGTACTCTCTGTATAAATACCCCATTGAGGATGAATGAAAGATCTTTGGCAGATCAAATTCGTGAAGTTAGAGAAACTGGCGGTTGGTTCTTTAAGAACTTAGGACTTATCGGTTTGTCCGTGGCGTCCACCACCGAACGTTATCAATCGATCTCCCGTATTCGATTCGTGGCGTTAAAAGGCATAATACCAAACGATTCTTACCCTCTCTATAGGTAACGGGTCGAGGGTGCCTGGCAATATTCGCAAGGTTCTTTGCCTCTTTATATAGGCAACGGTCGCGAGCAAACCCACGGGAAAGTTTAATCTCAAGTATTTTATCTTTAGTTTTTATTTTCATTTCACCTGAATTTACCTAGATAGATTCTGAGTAGCTTCGGCTAGAATTATCCTTTTCCGCATCCGTGTTCGTATCACATGATGTCCTGACTTCCCATATCAATCATCACACGGTGTACTCTCATGGAGTTGATAATCATGGACGCTACCAGGGCGTCGGTGTTATCACGCCGTCGAAGTCGTTGTTGTCGAAGAGTATACGTTCAGAGCCTTCTGGGTCTATCGGAGTATCTAGTGTCTGAAGAAGATAACAGTCTCCATTTCGTCGTTTCCTCCCTTCGGGAGGTTTCTTCGTCGATCTCAGGCCGGTTATAAAATTGATCTCACCGTAGTGTATTTTGGTCGTTGGCTCCGGCTGTCTTTCGGGAGCCGGTAGCGGCGGGCGTGGCGGAGGATCCTCTCGCCTTAGAGCCTGGTTACCTCTTCGTGGAAAAAAATTCTCGGAGTTCGCTTCGTCTTATTTTCTCCTCCAGATAGTCGCGAAGTTGGCGACAATCCTCGGTGAAGTGTCCGTACGATTCATGAAAATCGCAGTATTTCCCCTCGTTTGTTTTCTTTGGTGGAGCCATGATAGGAGGTGGCCTTGCCGCTTGTTCTTTGGTCTCCAGTACGTGCAGGATTTCTTTTCGTGGAGCGGACAAAGGGGTATACTCTGCAAATCTGGTGTTATATACTGACTTCTGGCTAACTTGGGGGCCCTGCCGTCGCTTAGATTCTTTCTTTTTTTCTGGGCGTCGTGATTGGAGCTATCTTGGGCCCTTCCTCCACCCGAAGAGGGGCCTTGTCCTGCGTTTGCAACGACGGGAGAAGGTTTTGTTACGGTGTGCTTCCCCTTGATGGTCCCACAGTTTATTCGTACCTCCTCTGCTGAGGCGCAATCCCGTAGGCTAGTTGAAGTTCTGTGATGCCAATCTTCAAGGCTATTACAATGAGGTCGTTGCTTGTTATCCCCAACTATGATTTGCTCTTCCGTGAATCGATTTGTAGTAGCTCATCAAAGGTTTCGTTGGGGGCTCTTTGTTTGATGTTCCATTATGGAATTAGGGGGGCTCTTTTGAAAATGAGTGCTGGAGAAAAATCTTGAGACAATCATATCTACGAATTGATCCCATTTTGCTATGCATCTCGGGGTAAGTTGGTTTGAACCAAGTTAAAGCGTGACCACTTCGAATAATTTTGGGAGGACGTTGTAAATAGCATCTCGTCGCACGGGTATGCCTTCATCGCCGAACGAAATGAGTGATGTAGTGGTTGTCCCGGATCCGTAGTGCGTCGTAATCGGTTTGAATTTTTGGGCGGCGGTTAACCACAGGGTACGGGATGCCACTATTTTCCTTGAGAATCGGTGAGAAATCGGTCGACTCCCGTTAAATGAACTATTGAAACATTTTTTGATAGTCGGAGGAGCGGGGAGAGCCGGAATGGCTTCCCGTTGTCGCGTATGCCGTAGTTCTTGTAGTCTTCTTTCTTTTGATCTTCCAGAGCTTACTTCATTGCCGTGCTCATCCTGACTTGAATGCGCGGAGAGTTGCCATTCTGGGTGCGATTCCCGTCGTCACGGATCTTGAGCAGGAGGGTCTGCTTGACTTTCTTCTAGGGGGATCTCTTGCAGAACGCTGATGTTGAGGCGGTAACCGTTGAGCAGCTGGGCCCATCGAGCGAACAGGCTCTTGTCGTGGTGGAGGATTAGCAGGTCCGAGTCTGTCGAAAGCAGACTCCCTCCTACTATTTTCCCTTGTTGCACCACGGCGCGCGGGGCCTCCGTCCTGACTGACGGCTTTGAGCTTGTTGTGAGACGACGACGGTTATGTTTTGTTCTCGTAACACCGCTCATACGGTTTCCTGTTTTACTTGCTGGACCTGCGGGTTGGTCAGGATTTCGATCTGTGCGGCGTTATAGGCATCCAAAGATTAAGATGGGTGCGTCTCGGGGACACGAGAAGGTCCGGCGCCTCAGGCATTTGTATCGGCGGAGAAGGGAGTTGAGTCAGAGTCGAGGCGTCGGTGTTTGCACGCGCTCGGGAGGTTGATTGATGAGCTGGTTGGCTACGAGTGTTCACCATGTCAAACGAATCAGAAAGATCTACGGTGTATAGTGTGTCTTCCCATGACGGCGCAGATGATGTTGATGGGTTTCTTCTCACCAGGATGGGGATGACTTACACTACGCAAATCTTCTCTGGATGGTTCGAATTACGGAGAGGAGTTCGTGTCTATGGAATGAAGGACGGATCGCGGTCAGGCGCGTAGGTTAACGACATCCTTTTTAACGTGGAAAGTTTAATCAAGGGTAAAAAAACCACGGAGAGGAACGGAGTCCCCAAATATTCACTATGTATTTTTGTCTTTGATACATGTATCTGTAAAATCACTGTAGCACTCCAAGTGTCCTTTATTGGGGGTATTACTGTCATCAAGCTTCACGAGACACTTAGCACGGTGTGCTATTCGTGCTTCTGGACTATCTGATGATCTCTCGCCGTTGACGCCGTAGTCCGTTCATTAACGGGTAGGTACCTTGTGGTTTCCTGTCCGGAGCCATTCTCGTACCTTCGACGGGGAGCAATCCGTATGAGTGTGAGCCGGTATTTAGACTGTATCAGTGAAGTCTGAGGAGACCGCCTAAACGAGTAGAAGAAGTCAGGTGACAGTGTTCAAACCTGATAGGGAGCAGCCAAAAACAAATGGAGAAGGTACACTCTTCCAGGCCGCTAATGGCAATACGGAGAGTTCAATGTATCCTGATTAGTCCCTCATATGCGAATATGAGTAGGAGGGAGAAGAAGGTGTTCAGCAGAGAAGTCGGCCTAATACGAGACTCTGAATGAACACTCTCCCCAGTCGCTAATAGCAATACAGAGAGTTCACTGTATCGTGGGTGGTTCCTTCGAAGCGGGCATGAGTATGAAGGAGAAGAAGGCGTTCAGCAAAGAAGAAGACCACGGAATCCCTTGAGACGAAGGACCAGAAGCCCATGGAGACAGCGCTCGAGAAGTCCGAGTAGACCGCCTAAGCGAGTAGAAGAAGTCTGCAGACAGTGTTCACCTAACCGGGAAGAGCCAAAACAAATAGAGAATGAACACTCTTCCAGGCTGCTAATGGCAATACGGAGAGTTCACTGTATCATGGGTGGTCCCTCCTATGCGGGCATGAGTAGGAGGGAGAAGAAGGTGTTCAGCAGAGAAGTCTGCCAAATACGAGACTCAGAATGAACACTCTCCCCGGCCGTTAATGGCAATACGGAGAGTTCACTGTATCCTGGGTGGTCCCTCCGATGCGGGCATGAGTAGGAGGGAGAAGAAGGCGTTCAGCAGAGAAGAAGACCACGGAATCCCTTGAGACGAAGGACCAGAAGCCCAGGAGACAACGGTCGAGAAGTCCGAGGAGACCGCCTAAGCGAGTAGAAGAAGTCAGGAGACAGTGTTCACCTGACCGGAAAGAGCCAAACAAATGGAGAAGGAACACTCTCCCAGGCCGCTAATGGCAATACGGAGAGTTCACAGTATCCTGGGTGGTCCCTCCTATGCGGGCATGAGTAAGAGAGATAAGAAGGGTGTTCAGCAGAGAAGTCTTGCCAAATACGAGACTCATAATGAACATTCTTCCCCGGCGCTTAATGGCAATACGAAGAGTTCACTGTTAATATTTTGGTCCCTTCGGGCGGGCATGAGTAAGAGGGAGAAGAACGCGTTTCGCAGCGAAGAAGACCACGAAATTCCTTGAGACGAAGAACCAGAACGCTTAGCAGACAGCGGTCGAGAAATCCGAGGAGACCGCCTAAGAGAATAGAAGAAGTTAGGTGACAGTGTTCAAACTTGACAGGGAAGAGCCAAAATAAATGGAGAAAGTACATTTTCCCAGGCCGCTAATGGCAATACGGAGAGTTCACTGTATCCTGGTTGGTCTCTCCTATGCGGACATGAGAAGGAGGGAGAAGAAGGTGTTCAGCAGAAAAGTCTGCCCAATACGAGACTCAGAATGAACACTCTCCCCGGCCACTAATGGCAATACGGAGAGTTTACTGTATCCTGGGTGGTCCCTCCGAAGCGGGCATGAGTAGGGAGGAGAATAAGGCGTTCAGCATAGAAGAAGGCCACGGAATCCCTTGAGACGAAGGACCTAAAGCCCCTGGAGACAGCGCTCGAGAAGTCCGAGGGGACCGCCTAAGTGAGTAGAAGAAGTCAGGAGACAATGTTCACTTGACCGAAAAGATCAAAAACAAATTGAGAAGAAACACTCTCCCACGCCGCTAATGGTAATACATAGTCTTCACTTTATCCTGGTTGGTCTCTCTTATGCGTGCATGAGTAGGAGGGAGAAGAAGGTGTTCAGCAGAGAAGTCTGCCAAATACGAGATTCGTAATGAACACTCTCCCCGGCCGCTAATGGCAATACGGAGAGTTCACTGTATTCTGGTTGGTCCCTTCGATGCGGGCATGAGTAGGAGGGAGAAGAACGCGTTCAGCAGAGAAGAAGACCACGAAATTCCTTGAGACGAAGGACCAGAAGCCCTAGGAGACAGCGGTCGTGAAGTCCGAGGGGACCGCCTAAGCAAGTAGAAGAAGTCAGGAGACAGTTCACCTGACCGGGAAGAGCCAAAACAAATGGAGAAGGAACACTCTCCCAGGCCGCTAATGGCAATACGGAGAGTTCACTGTATCCTGGTTGGTCCCTCCTATACGGACATGAGTAGGAGGGAGAAGAAGGTGTTCAGCAGAGAAGTTTGCCAAATACGAGACTCATAATGAACACTCTCCCCAGCCGCTAATGGCAATACGGAGAGTTCACTGTATTCTATTTGGTGCCTTCGATGCGGGCATGAGTTGAAGGCAGAAGAACGCGTTCAGTAGATAAGAAGACCACGAAATCCCTTGAGACGAAGAACTAGAAGCCCTAGCAGACAGAGATCAAGAAGTCCAAGGAAATCACCTAAGCGAGTAGAAGAAGTCAGGTGATAGTGTTCACCTGACAGGGAAGAGCAAAACAAATGAGAGGTAACTCTTCCAGGCCGCTAATGGTAATACGGAGAGTTCATGGTATCTTGGTGATACGGTCTAAATACCGGCTCAAACGGATTGCTTCCCGTTAAAGGTACGAGAGTGACCCCGGATAAGAAACCACGAGGTACCTACCCGTTCGCGGACGGTCTACGACGTCAACGACGAGAGTCGCACATACAGCCCAGAAGCACGAATAGCGCGCCGTTTTATGAACGAATAGCACGTCGTGCTAATCGTCCCGTGAATCTCGATGACAGTAATACCTCCAGTAAATGACATGTGGAGTGCTACAGTGATTTTACGGATAATTAACTACAGCTAAGCATACACAGTACAATACTTATATCAAAGACAAAAACACATAGTGAATCTTTGGGGACTCTGTTCTCTCCGTGGTTTTTTTACCCTTGATTAAGGGCTTTACAAGTTAAAAAGGATCTCGTTAATCTACGCGCCTGACCGCGATCGTCTTCATTCCATAGACACGAACTCCTCTCAGAAATTCGAACCATCCAGAGAAGATTTGCGTAGTGTACGTCATCACCATCCTGGTGAGGAGAAACCCATCGCGATCCGTCCTTCACCCCATTGACACGAACTCCTCTCCGTAATTGGAACCACCCAAAGAAGATCTGTGTAGTGTACGCCATCCCAATCCTGGTGAGGAGAAACCCATCAACATCACCTGGTTGGTCCCACCTATGCGGACATGAGTAGGAGGGAGAAGAAGGTGTTCAGCAGAAAAGTCTGCCTAATACGAGACTCAGAATGAACACTCTTCCCGGCCGCTAATGGCAATACGGAGAGTTCACTATATGCTGGGTGGTCTCTCCGAAGCGGGAATGTGTAGGAAGGAGAAGAAGGCGTTCAGTAGAGAAGAAGACCACGTAATCTGTGAGTTTCGTAATTTTTTTGACCCGATTGTTGCTCTGTTTGTTTGTGTGTGAGACCTGCGTACTTCGTGCATGCTTGGTCGGCCGTACGACGAGCGAGTCACGAGGGAGGTGGCCCCGCCGACACTACAAGAAAAAAGGCTTTTAGAAGACAACTTTTCAAAGGCCAGCCAAATTCAGCTTCTAAAAGTGACTTTCTAGCCAAATATCTGTTGGCCGCTAAAAAATGATTTTTTTGTAGCCAAATATATTTTGGCCTCTAATAGAAATTTTTTTAAGGCCAAACTAATTTGTCGGCCTTTAATTATGTAACATTTTAAGCAAAATAAAATTGGCCTTAGATTGTCAAAATATTTACAGCCAACTTTGGTTATCCCCTGATAGGGAGACCGTCTTCTGATGCCAAATATTTGTTGGCTTCAAAAAATTAACTCATTCGAGGCCGAGCTAATATTTAGCCTTTAAACAAAATAGAGATTTAAAGCCAACTAAATAGTTTGGTATCAAAAAGGTTTTTCTTTAGAAGACAAACTGAAGTTGGCTGCAGAATATCCGACATTTAAAACCCAATTTTATTTCGGATTATAAAATGCTATTAACATCAAAGGCTAACGATTAGTTGGCTTCAAAAAAAAAAATCTTACGGAGAATTAAAAAGTGTTAATTTGTTGCAGAAAATATTTTATGGCCAACTGCCTACTTTAGACTTTAGAAATCACTTTTATAAAACTATTTGATATTTTTATTTTTAAAAATTATGCATTATTCAATTTAGTTATAATTTTATAAAGGGATTTTGCAGAAATATTGCCCCTCTTGTAATGTTTTGCGGGAAATGTGCCACCCCTAAATATGATTTGTGCAAATATTACTCCTTTTAGCGCGTGAATGACCAGAATACCTCCGGGTTTTTTTTTAAAATAATGAAGGAAACATCACAAAATATACTCGAAATAGATTGAAACTCCACCATGACTCCTAAGAACCACCCAGAATAATCCAACACAATTCAGAACACCCCAGATTTTTCTTCAAATTAAGAATATCTTTAAGTAATTTTTAATGTGTTTCGAGTAAATTAAATCAAAAAAAAAGGCATCCAAATTATGAAAAAAAATCAACAATATTACCTCGCAATAAAAAAGGGTTAGTTTATATTTTTGCAAGATCTTAGAACATTTTAGGTTTCATTTTTAAATATTTTATTTTCTCAAATAATAAAGGAAGCATTACAAAATATATTCGAAATAGATTAAAACTCCACCACGACTCCTAGGAACAATCCAGCACACCCCAGCATACTCCAGAACAACCCAAATTTTTTTTTGCGAATTTAGAATATTTTTAGGTAATTTTAATGTGTTTCGAGTAAATTAAATCATAAAAAATTAAAATGAAAGCCAAAAATTAGAAAAAAGAATCACAGTTCACTCGGAAATAAAAGAGAGTTATTATAGATTTTTTTTTTTTTGTGAATTTAGAACATTTTAGTTTAATTTTTAAATATTTTTTTTTCTAAAATAATGAAGAAAGCATCACAAAATATACTCGAAAATACATTGAAAATCCACCACGACTCCTAAGAACACCCTAGAACACCCCAGCACAACCCAGAATACCCAAAATTTTCTATAAATTTAGAACATTTTTAGAATTTTTAATGTGCTTCAAGTAAAGCAAATAATAAAAAATCAAAACAAAAGCAAAAAATTACGAAAAATTCACAGTTCACTTGGCAATAAAAGTGGGCTATTATAAGTATTTTTTTTTTTTTTGAAAATTATAATTTTTTTATATTTCTTAAATACTTTTTATTTTCTCAAAATAATGAAGAAGCATACAGAAATATTTCTTAGGAGTCGTGATGGGAGTTTGCAATCTATTTCGAGTATATTTTGTGATGTTTTCTTCATTATTTGAGAAAATAAAAATATTTAAAATTACCTAAAAATATTCTAAATTCGCAAAAAAAAAATATCTATAATAACCCTCTTTTGTTATCGAGTAAACTGTGATTTTTTAGTAATTTTTAACTATTTTTTTACTTGTTATGATTTAATTAGAAATTAAATTTATATTAATGGAGGAGAGAGAAATGAGAGAGGAAGAAAATTTTTTGGTTGAAAACTGCTGTCAGAGAGAGAGATATCATAGCACGTTTATAAAAAACAGGATGGAGGTATTTTGATCATTTTACGCGTTAGAGGAGTATATTTTTGCTAAATCATATTAGGGGAGCATATTTCTATCAAAACTAATTAAAGGAGGGCATATTTCTACAAAATTTTCTTTTGTAAAATGAATTCATGACTATTTATGCCTGATCTATAATTATATTTTAAATTTTAAATTAAGATTAAATTTTTACAATTGAATCACCATAATGTACTCCACCATATTTATTTTGTTATTTAAAAAGAAAAAGTAAGGTAAATATTGGTTGAAAAGAGGATTCTGGAACCCCCTTTTCCTCTGTCTCGGCTCCCTCTCTACCTCACGACGCCTTCTCTCACTCTCGCATTCGACGCGCCTCCTTCCTGATGCGATTCGTGGCATCCTCTAATCTGACTCAATTTGCTCCGATTCACTTGTTGCTCCAATCCTTCGATGTGATGGTCGAAGGTTCCCAAGACTTCTAGAATCAGGCTGAACTATTACTTTCACTATCCTGCTTTACCGATAACTCCCGTGGGATGGCTCTCGACCCTTGCCTTAAGGAGACAAGAACCTTCGGAATGACGGCCGGCACCTTAGGACCCTTGCCTAAGAGAGAGGCAAGAACCGTCGGATACGCTTGGACGCCACAATCGACTGCGGGAAGTTCGATTGATACGTCCGGTGGTGGCCGCTACGAACTCTCGATAAGTCCTAGAGATTCTAAAAGAACAACAAAGGATTCTTAAAATCTCACAACAATCGAACACACCAAGTTGATTTGGGCTTGCAGCCCCCAAAGGGTATTTTTATAGAGTACATAAGGAGGTGTAGAAGATGGTGGCCAGCCCTAACCCTAATAATCTTGGCCGAAATCTTTCCCAAATTCTAGAAAAAATCAAATCTAGGAAAAATCTACATCCAAACTTCCTAATTACATTTTAGGTATGGCCGAAATTTCCTTAAAGAGGAAATATAAGTCGAAACACTAGAAAATCTTGGAAACTAGAAAATTTAGGGAAATAAGATCTAAGGAAGCACATGTGGCCGGCCCTATAATCTTCTTAAACGAATTGAGGATATTTCGGCTATAAAATAGCTTAATCAATTGAGAATATTTCTCAAAATATCCTCTGCGGATGCTCCTAATCTTTAACATTGAAACGCAGTTAGGCTCCAGATTGGATCTCAATAACAATATTATGTTTCTTTTGGGGGCTTGATCGTTGCTTTGCCTCGGTCCAAATGCTTGAATAAAATCCATTGGAAGTGATTCTTTGAATCTCTAGCTCGAGGGCCCTTTGTAATAGGTCAACTGGAACTTGAATGCGCTCCGAGTCCTCCTTGATAGTGCTTCTTGGGTTAATCGAGTCATTTGCGTCCTTGTCCTCATCACTTCCGTCCTTCGCCGGCGCCGATTCACGTTACCTCTCAATCTTGTCTCCTCTGGCGAACATCCATTTCGTGGTAGATCTCGTCACCGTCGCTCCGACTTTGTGCGCTGCTCTCGATCGCGCTGCCCGCGCGCAATCACTCGACCGGCGTGTGGTTGAATCCGATCGCGTCGTCTCTCTCCGGCCGATCCTTCTTTCTCCCGCTCAACGATGCTCCCTTGGGTCCCGTACGCGGTCTTTGGCCGTCGAACGAGCTGTTCCGGCCTCGCCGCCGGTCACCTCAGTCTCCGGCCGTGATCCCTTCTCTGGACTACGCTGCCTCAGGCTCCGTGTACTCCCTTCGACTTACTTTGCACTTCTCCTGTCCCTCATCTCTCTAAGCTAACACAGATCTCCACCGCTCCCCTCCTTCCTCACCGAAAACCGAAGTCTGATTTTTGCCCAATTGGTACGATCTAACTCCGGATGAGAGGTATTTTGTTTCCCCTTTCGGTGATTTCTAGCGTTCATCATCAAATCATAGATAGCCACGATTTTTTACCTGTTTTGTTTTATTTGGATTTTTATTGCCAAACATTGCGGCTGATCTATAATCCCCTTTGACCAGATCTGGTTATGAGATTTCAAGCTTCAAGGGACTTATTGTGTTGTTGTTTAAAATTTAGTGTCTTTAAATTACAAACCTGGTTATGGATTTTGTGATTGAAATGCCGATTGGGTAAAGTACCATCTCTGAATAAGATGGACTAGAGTGTGTGCACAGCCATTATGTAATGTTCTAAGATCATTATATCAAGGTTTTAAAAGCCGTTTCGCGCCGAATTTCGGTAAGTCTCAAACTCGAGACGTGCCGACCGTGCCGTGCCGACCGTGCCGAAAGTACAATTTTATCATTTTAAAATTTAATTAAAAATTAAAAAAAAAATATACGATAATTTAGCAGTATTCATGATATGATTTTTAGAAAAAATATATGATTATAAGGTATTAAAATTTGAATAAAACAAAAATAAAGTATTAAGTAAAACAAAAAAACAAAAAACGTCTAAAACAAAAAAACAGAAAAAGCAAAAGCAAAAGTAAAACAAAAACCAAAAAAACAAATCTATGGGCTATCATCAAAAAAAAAAAAAAAAAAAGAAAAACAAAAAAGAGCCCGTGAAGGGCTGTTTTGACAGCCCTTCACGGGCTCTTTATTTGTTTCACCTGTGCCGCCCGGAACCGGGCGGCACGGAGCGGCACGTCTGGCACGGGCAAGTTTTGCCCGTGCCGGGCGGCACCGAGCGTGCCGGGCGGCACCGAGCGTGCCGCCCGGCACCGAGCGGCGCCCGGCACCGAGCGTGCGCCCGCACCGAGCGTGCCGCCCGGCATTTTAAACCCTGCATTATATAAATCCATACTTGCTCATTCATTCGTATCATAGGGTTTGGTGCAGTAATCATGCTGTAGGGATATGAATCTAGGCTGAAGTCATAGTTGATCATACAATTGTGCTGCTGTGTATACTAAAGGGAATACAAAGGAAAGAATTTCCAACATGCGTAGTTCATGAAACTCACAAGTATGTGTTTATACATAAAAGGTACGTAGTAATATATCTCAAATTTGTGAATTACTTAGAGCAAGTATATCACCGGATGAGGTTTAACTCAATGCTTTTAGTCCTTTATTTATTAATAATATGTTATCTTGTTCTATGATACACCCCATTGCTTCAGATATACCATAGGTGTTATACGTTTGATCCGAGATTGAGTTATACTTATATATTTCCATGTCATTAGAACTCAACCCTTATACTTAGCTTTATTGTGTCCAGTCAAAATCTTTCCTGCCACTATTTTGATGAACATGTTTGTTTTATAATAGATATTTTGATGAACAGTTGTGTTTCTTTTTTGTGTAAATCCAAATGTTAATCTATACATAGTGTACTAGTGCTTTTCATGTGAAAGTTGATTACTTTTTTCTTTACTTGGTTTTTATGGCCATTTACTCTATGAAGGAGGTTTTCTGTCAACTTCTTAAAAAGGTAGTCTATGGAGTTAACAAGCTAAATTCTTTGAAAAGCTCAGGTTAGTTATGTTCACAAACTCATGCGTGGATACTCTTTTTTTGCATCATTCCTTATTTGCACAGTTTTATGTTGTTACTTTGATTCTCCTGTACATGAACCTCAGTCTCAATGTCTACATTGTATTGCCATCCTATGTATGTGACGTTTCAGTCTAGTGTTATCAATTATTTTCGGTTTTTATTTATTTCCTACATGATTGCTACACCAAGCGTGAATATAACTTGAAAAATGTTCATATATGTATACAAGCATGAATTTAATTGGGAATGATGTACATTGCATGCACATATTATTTATTTTTTTTAGTACTAGCCTATCAAATTTGACAATGCCTTCACAATATTGTAGGCACATATAACATAGGGGAATAGATGATGGTGACGAAGTACCTGAACTTGTTTCATAAAGTACATTTTTATTTACGACTGCTTATTTTACTTTTCTTGTAATGTACAACAAATATGTATATGTAATTTCTACAACAGTCGTATTTTATAAATTTGACAATGTATATTCAGCTCTTATACATTATAAAATTTATTGTATTTTAAGTATTTCATTTGGGTCTTTATATGTGTGTGTGTATATATATTATATATATATATATATATATATATATATGTGTGTGTGTGTGTGTGTGTGTGTATGGCATTTAATATTGGAAAAAAAAGTGGTATTTTTTTTTAAAGCCAATTTTATATATCTTTTGTGACAAATTGAGGCCAAAAGAGAATTGTCTTCTAATAATTTTAGAGGTTAATGTAAGTTGGCTTTAGGGGAAAAAAAAAATCTTTTGAAGCCAATAATGACGGCTTGCAAAATAATTTAGAACCAATATTATATTAGCTTCAGAAAGTTTTAGAGGCCAAGTGGAGTTGGCTTTTAATATAGATTTTTTTAGAAGCCAATATTTTATGGCTTTTAAAATATTTCTATGCCAATTTTATGTTGGTTGCAGATAATTTGAGACCAAATGAGGTTGGCTTTTAAAATAGCATTTTTTTGAAGCCAATATTATATGGCCTTTAAAAAGATCCGAAGCCAATCTTGTGTTAGCTTTAGATAGTTTTAGAGGCCAAATGTGGTTGGCATCTAAAAATAGAAATTTTTAGAGGCCAATTAATGTTGGCTGCTAAAAATTATTTTTTGAAGCCGACCAGTTATGTTGGCCTCGCGAAGCTTTAGTGACGAACTTTAGGAAGCCAACCTCGAGGCCAACTTTTTTGGTCTTTAATAATTTTAGAGGCCAAAAATTGGTCTTTAGAGGCCGAATTGGTTGGCCTCTAAAGACCTTTTTTCTTGTAGTGACGTTTGTGAATACCGATATACGATTTTATTTTGTTTTAAATCCGTTGTATTTGAAAAGTCTGAAAACGCTTTAGAATATATTTTATCAAGAAAGTTGTATATCTCATCATAAACTATGTTAATGTTAAAAGTTATTTTTTAAAAATTATAACTAGATGTATATTTTTATACGTTTGTACATACTTAAATATGATATTAGGTTAAATATAGTTAAAATAAAGCATCTATTTGGGAAGTAATTCTTCGGTTTAACATTTGATAGATACAATAAATAATTTATGTCATATAGAAGAAAATTTTAATTATTCACTGTATAAAATAAAAAATAATGCTCAAAATTTTGATGCATCTATTTAGAAATATTCATTTAGAAGTTTCTTTTAAACAAACTTTCGACATAAAAATATATTCTCTAAATATATGTTCTTACATCATGCATACCATAATATAATTTTCTTTTATTTTTTAATCTATTAATGTAAAGTCAATAAAATTTTGTTTAGAAGTATTATTTTTAAAAATTTTAATATAAAAATTATAAATCATCAGAATCTAAATCTTTTAAGTTGAAACTTTATCCAAAAAATATATCTAGATATATATAATATGTTAGTACGTATTTTATTAATATTTTTTTTGAAAAATTTTGACACAACGAATATGAATATCATTAAATATAATATAATCTACATTTAGTTGCAATAGTATGATGACGCAACAAGACCGCGGCAACGCACGGTAACAAATGCTTGTACTATATACTAAAACGAACCCCCTTTTTTCACTGTTCCTTGAACAGTAATTGCCAATTTTGCAAAAAAACCCAAATTTTTTAAAAATTTGATCTTTTACCGGCTAAAACACCTATTTAGAAGCCTCTTTTCAAAAAACTTTTAACATGGAAATCGTAGATCTTGATGAGGGCTACAATGTTTGTATTGAAAATTTTTCGAAACAATGCTTCTAAGCCGGTATTTCGGAGGTCCGAAGTTTGATAGGTTAAAATGTAATTTTTAAAAAACTCTAGGTTTAAACACAAAAGCACCACTCTTATCGCCTACGCCGTACACGCTGTACGGACATCTGTCTTTTAAATAGTTTTACGTCCATTAAAATTTCGGACCTCCAAAACACTCATTTAGAAATATTTTCTCGAAAAAGTTTCAACATAAAACTTATAAATTTCTTCAAAATCTACGATTTTTATGTTAAAAATTTTTTCAAAAATATCTCTAAATATATATTTTATATATTTATACATATCGAAATACGATATTATTTTGTTTCGAATATGTTAAACTTTCGAGCTTTCAGAAAGTCCAAAACACTTATTTAGATTTATTTTTTGAATAAATTTTTAAATGAAAGTTCTAATCATAATTTATAATTTTTATTTTAAAAATTTTTTCAAAAATTATTTCTAAATAAATATTTTATATATTTTTGCACTCCAAAATACGATTTTATTTTTTTAAAATCCTTTAAAATTTTATTTTTGTTTTAAATCTATTAAGATTTTGGACCACTAAAATTCTCATTTACAAATATTTTTTTAAAAACATTTCAACATAAAAATTATGGAGCTCATCAAAATCTACGATCTTAGTGTTGAATATTTTTTCAAAAATTATATCTAAATGTATGATATGTACATTTATTCATACCGAAATAAGATTTTATTTTGTTTTAAAAATATTTATAATATAAAATTCTAAATTTTTTAAAATTTATAATTTTTATATTAATATTTTTAAAATATATATGTAATTATTTTGTTTGAGTATGAAGACATGAGATGAAAGGAAGCAAAATTTTTCGCTTTTAAATTAATAATAAGTAGATTAATAATTAATTATCTTAAGATAAAATAAAGAATTACAAATTGTGGATCAAATATCTGTTCAACCAATATAATCACAAAATAAGTATTTATTTTTTAAAATGAAAATGATATGCCTTCTTCTTTATCGTATTTTGATTTTGATGCTTCAGCCGAGAATAAATCGCGCATGCGAAATGAGAATAAACAGTAATCGCGTGAATTGTCACGACGATGAAAAAAATAATTACTATTTAGTGAACAGTGATTACTGTAGCAAACCGGAATTGCCTGAGAATAAACAGTGATTGCGTGATGAGAATAAACAGATTATCTGAATATTATAATATAAGTAATTTTCAAAATGAAAACTGTATTTTTTCTTTATATATTTTTAATAAACTTTTAACATGAAAATTGTACAGATTTTTTAAACTTTCAACATTAAAAGTGTAAATCTTGATGAGAGCTACAACTTTGAAAGATTTTTGAGAAGACATTTCTAAGAAGGTGTTCTGAGGGTCCAAAGTGTGGCGAGCTAAATTACAAATTTACTTTGTTTTAAATTCTTTAGGTATTCTAAAACTCCGAAAATACTTATTTAGATATATTTTTTCAATAAATTTTTAACATAATTTTATATGTTTGTATATAACGAAATATGATTTTATTTTGTTTTGAGTCTATTAATTTTTCCTTTTGTTTTCCAATTTTGACCAATCAAAACATCTTGATGAGAACTACAACTTTAATGCTGAAATATTTTTGAGAAGATGCTCTTAAATGGTGTTCTGATGGTCTAAAGTATGGCGGGTTAACATAAAATTTTATTTTGTTTTAAATTCAATAGGTATACTAAAATTCCGAAAATACACATTTAGATATACTTTTTCAATGATTTTTAACATGAAAATTGTAAATTTCATTAGAACTACAATTTTTATGTTGAAAGTTTTTTCAAAAATTATCTCTACACATTTTTTATTACATTTGTGCATATCAAAATACGGTTTTATTTAATTTAAATTCGTTAAGTATTTAGAGCCCCATAATCTCTATCCAGAAGCATCTTCATAAAAAAAAGTTTCACATAAAAATTTAAATCTCTAACGGATGTATAATTTTTAATTTTTAATTTTCTTTTAAAAAAAAACTATTTTCTTTTTAATATTTTTAAATTCATTAAGATTTTGGAACCAAAAAATAGTTATTAGAAGTATTTTTTCAAAAAGATTTCAACATCAAAGTTTTAGATCTCATTATAATCTACTATTTTGTTTAAAATTTTCTAATAATTATCTCTGCATACATGCATTATACGTTCGTACATATAATAATATGATTTTATTTTCTTTTAAAATTTATTAATAATTCGGTGAAATACAGTATTGTTCAAATTATTTTTAAAACAAAACTTATTTAAATGCATTTTTAAGTAAACTTTCAACATTAAAATTATTATTTTTTTATATAATTTTTTTAAAAAAAAGTCAATAACTTTTAATGAACTTTCAATACAAAATATTAATATCATTAAATACATAATAATTTATATTTTGTTGACCGCGGCAACTCGCGGTAAATAAGGCTTTAAACCTTCTAAAATTTACCAAGGTGGCTTTTTTAAATTTACACACCCCCTATTTTCCTCCTCTGACTTTGTCGACTTTCTCGTTTGTCCCCTTCTATTTTTCCTTGGCAGAGTCTCAGGTCGCAATCTCCGCGCCTCCCCAGCGTCATCCTTCGATCTCGCCGGATCTCAATCTCCCCGCCGGTGAGCCTATCTTTACCTTCCTTATAGCGCCACGCCAAACTTCTCTTGTTTTTTTTTTCTTGTGTGCTCTTCTGCGATCGCATTCCGGTTAGCTTGCGGATTTTGGGATTTTCTTGCGCTTAAATCCGAGCCTATTAAATGATTCATTCTCGATCATTTGATAGGTTCACATTTGTGCTTCTTTGGGTTGCAATTGCTATCGGAGGATCGTTTTTAATATCACGTTTAAGGTATGAATTTAATTCGTGAAAGGTAAAAAAGAATATGATAGAAGCCGTAATTTTTTATTTCTATATTTACACGTTTATATTTGTTTTATTTACGTATATACGTATACATATGAGTGCATGTGAATATACGAGGAAAAAATATTCCCAATACCTACCTCTGTCTTTTGTTTCTTGTGGATATAACAGGTAACATGTAAATTGTAAATTTTTTAGTGCTTAGAATGTGAATCATGGAAAGATCCCATCTCGAATGGTTTTGTGTACATTCCATCCTTGCATGGGCACTTCATTTACACTATTGTCCCTGTAATAGAAAGTTATATCAAATTAAGAACCTGTATACTGTTCTCGATTTGCTCCTTTAGTTAGCACCTATCATCTGCGTTATCAATGAAAATCTTCGCTAGATATGGTGCCCAAAATGAGGTCATTTCCCAGTTTAGTGATGAAATTGCATATCCTATAGCAGTCATAGGTTAATGCAGCATTGATTGTGTTTGAAGCTGAACATTAGATTAGATTTGGATAGCTGAGTTGCTTGTATGTTTAGATTAGATTAGATTCGGGTAGCATAGGAAACTTGTAAACATGTGTTGTCATTCCATAACATATCTAATAAAATCTTATGATATCATTACCAAATCAAAAGACGAACATAAGGAATCTCTTAAGCTACCATTACATTCTAGGGGAAGAATCCTTGAGACAATAACAATTATATCACACTAATGAGAGAATTCCTTATAAATAAATGACAATAGCATAATGTATGATATACTGTATTATTTGTAATAGCATGTAATGGTAGATTTTGTACAATGTATCATGATATAGTACTAATACATCATACATTAATATACTCTACATTCAAGTAAGCTATATTGATTTCCTGTGACATAAATGTTGTTGTTGATTTCTTGAAATAGATACTATCTATATTGTTGTGGGTAACAATGCTTTTGGAACTTTAAAGCTTTGAACCACTACAATAGTAACTCTTAGAAATTTAATTATACTTATGCAAACATATTGTAAAATGAATGCAGTAGCTTAGAGAAACATGTTATGAACCGATCGGATCGGCTCACGTCGGTGGCCCGAATGCGGCGAGGGTAAACACCGGCGGCCCGGTGGCGGCTCTACAAACTATTGTAACTAAAATTACTTTATTTCTTCCATAATAAAAATAAACATTACATACTTATTTATAGAGGCTATCCCTCTATATTATTTCCATAACATTCTCCTATATATTCTATTAATAAAATATCCAAATATAATATTTCCTACTACAAATATTTCCTTCTACAGATATTCCTTTAAAACTATTCCTAAAACAACTCTGACTAATCTGAACTTAATTCGTGATCCGTGTCCTCATGCGGCTCGAACCCCTTTAATTCCGTACATAACATTCCACCCCTCTTGGAAAGCAACCTTGCCCTCAAGGTTGCGGTACTGAAGCGCCGAGAAAACTGATTTCGTCCGAACCACCAAAATAAGTATGTTGATTGAATTTGCAGCGGGTTGAACCTGTGAAAATAAGGGCGGAAAATTTTCATGATAACATATAGCCAATGCAGTACTTGTCCAATCATCAAGGAAGGATTCTCTCCAGTAACGTCAATAGGTTCCTCAAAATATCCACTGTCGCACAACTCAAAGAACAAGGCTAATCGATAAGTAAAGAGAAGCGAGGTGCAGCGATTGCTTGCTCTTTTCAGCTCTCCTTGAATATCGTCTTTGAGACCGTCAATAAATATGTTAATAACATGTTGTTCGGACTCGAAGCAAATATTGGATTTTCTCCTTTGTAGACACCCCATTTTGTCCGGACAATCGTCCCAATTTTATTCGATAAACTCGATTAAACTTAAAATCTTATTTTACACAATTAAATTTATTTTGGCTTAATTTGAGACAATTTGGACGTATATGATTATTTAGAATTCTAACGAGACCGCGCACGAATAAGAAAATTTTCGTGAAAATCGAATAATTATACGTGAGGGGCTATAATTGCCAAAATAGATACTAGATGTCCAAGATTGTGCAAAATCTAGGGGGTCAGTTTTGCAATTTGAAAACGAAATGGGTTTTATACGTAATATCAGAAAACAAGTAAAGGCTGCCGTTATCGCTGATCCGAGAAACGCCCGACGCTCGCGTAACGCCCGCGTAACGCCTCGTCCTCGTAACGCTGCCCACGACCCCTATATATGGAGCCGACGACGACGACGGGAAGGGAGAGCGGACGCCGGAGGTCGCCGAAGAGAGGAGGAGCCAGCCGAAGCTTCGGCCAAAGAATAAAACATAAGAGAGAATAAGAGAGTACGAGAGAGCCCGCTGTAAGTGGTCTGGAGCTTCTTCGACCCTCTACAAAGACGAAGCCGCTGCCGCACAGCTTCGCCGACGTCGCAGTCGCCGGAAAGCTTTAAAAACCGAAAACAACGAATTTGAGGTACGCGTCCAAACTCCCTCAAAACCATTGCCTTATAGTCTCTACACGGTATAGACGTCGGCACACCGCCGTGGCTTCGCCGGCGGCTAGCCACGGCGGCGAAATATAAAAATCAATTTTGATAACCGAATTGCACCCTCAAATATCTCGGCATACACACGTCGAAACCAAAATTTGACACCGCCATTGAATCCAGGACCCTCGATAACCCTTAGAGGCATATACGGGTTACGACGGCCGGCGGTGAAACGCCGCCGGCCATCGTCAGCCGCGAGCTCGCGCGGCCGCGAGCTCGCGGCCAGTTCAATGAAGACGACGACCGGCTCAACCGGTCGCGACCGGCTGAGCCGGTCGTCATATAATAAAAAGAAATGGGCGCGGGGTTTAGCCCCCGCGCGGCTTAACCGGCCGTCTGGCTCGGTCGGTTTCGTTCCGACCGAGCCACTTTCAATTTAACCCGAGCCATTTTGCATTCGGTCGAGCCCAAATCGAATCTAACCGAGCCATTTTAATTCTGACCGAGCCATTTTCAATTCTGATCGAGCCATTTTGCTGTAAACTTAGCCATTTTGACCTTAGGAACCTATTTAGTGACCTAAACATATTTTTAATCACTTTTACTTGAAATTTAAACTATCATTTTTATAAAATCAATTAAATTTAAATATTTTTAGCAAATAATCATAAAAATAGAATATGACATGTACATATAAATTCGGAGGAGATGGATATTTTCCCGAAACAGATTTTAATGGACGAGTTAAAGCGATGGATATTGCTTCTTACTCGAAATTACATGACATATACTTATTCATAGTTGATTTTTTTTTAACTAATAAAATTAAGATTAAAAAATACATATTAGCAAACCATAATTAAATATTTAAATAAAATTGGGAATGAGATGGATATTTCTTCCCATCTAATAAAAATCACACTTCATAAAATATTTTAAAATATATATATAAAAAGATCCGGTGGATACTGGTTCTTCAAATACCAAAAATCACACTTTATAAAATATTTTAAAATATATAAAAAGATCCAGTGGATATTGGTTCTTCAAATAATAAACGTCACACTTCATAAATATTTTAAATATACGAAAAGATCCGGTGAACACTGGTTCTTTAAACATTACACTCATACAAATAAGGGACGAGATGGATATCTCTACCTTCAAATATAATACAAACTGGGCGATGAAGAGGAAACGGAAACGCGCTGAGCCCAACATTAACTAAAAATAAAAAGCACATCGACACACACACAAATAGACTTTATATTTTATATTTATTTATCAATTTGCAATTATTCATGCTCGAATATTTTTATATGTCAAAATAAATCCAAAATTGTTATAATCACTTATAGAGTACCCTCTTTTGAGGGGCGCTGTGGGGGTGTACCGTCTTCCCCACACGTAACCGACGAACGAGCCTAAGAATCTCAAAAGTGCCTTATCCGATTTTCTAACTTTCCATAAAAATTAGGTGGCGACTCCAAACCATTTTTTTTTTCTTTAAGGTCGTTAACATCCTTGAAAATGCAACCCAATATTTCGCACATTTCGTCAAATTTATCCATGAATTTCTTAGCGTCGTCTGCTGATATAATAGGTGTTGGCGCAAAAGGTGGTTGCGGTTGCGGCATCCGAGGAACTTCATAGTATTGTGGTGGATAGTAACTTTCCTGGGGTGACACCTTATCGTAAGGTAATGAGTTAGGAGACCAAGCTGGTTTCTGGTAATGTTGCGGTGATGTATATGGGGGCCAAAATGATGGTTGTGGTGGTTGTTGATGGTATTGCGGTGGTGACGGTATGAACCATGGTACATACGGAGTAGGTGGTGGAGGCGGCGGAGAATAATTGTGGAACAATGGGGGAACATAGGGCTCTGGTTCTGGTGTGTTCCAGCAGTGGGACATAGCAGTTTTTTTTTTTTTTTTTTTTGGTGGTGGCGGTGGTGGTGATTGGTGGAGATACGTAGCACAGCACAACGATAACGAGGATTCGGGACCGACTGCTCTGATACCAATTGTTATGAATCTCATTCTAAGACAACATGACACCTAGCTTTTCCTAGCAACCCAGACCGAACACGTGGCCATCCCTCTTGAAAAGAGGGAGCTCAAGTTGCTAGTAGTTAGGAGCCTACTATATTTAAGCTTCAATTTCATTATTGCACTCTTAATATGGGACTTAATCATAGCTAACTCCACATTATTAGTGGGCTTTATGATATCTTTATGGGCCTTTGGATCCGATTAATTAGGATCATTACATTCCATCCCCCTTAAGAGCCGGCGTCTCGACGGCTGTAATCCAATGGTGGCTACTCTAAGGGCCCGGCTTCACGTCACTTGGCGGTTGCTCTGGGGGCCCGACTTCACACCACTTGGCGGCTACTTTGGGCGGCTTTGGCTGTGCGCTAAGTCTAGCCCCGGGCGAACACTGCAATACCGACGTAACCATCCGTGATTAGCGGATTGGCTGTGCACTAGATCTAGCCCCGGACGAACACTGCAATTCCGACGTCACCTTCCTCTCCCAATTCCTCTCCTGGCTACCTCCACCCAGTTCCTCTCCTGACTACCTCCGCTTAGTTCCTCTCCTAGATAACATCTTTCGGTTCACCGGCACGTCTGAGAATCGACTGCTCTGATACCATTTGTCATGAATCTCGTTCCAAGGCAACTTTGAGACTTATTATGGAAAATAAGTACCTTGAGACTCGAAAGGAAAGTTATTAGGGTTTACAAAATAATCCTTTCTTGATCGACAGTGGATAAGAGTGGTATTTTGGTGGTTCGGACGAAATCAGTTTTCTCGGCGCTTCAGTACTGCAACCTTGAGGGCAAGGTTGCTTTCCATGAGGGGTGGAATGTTATGTACGGAATTAAAGGGGTTCGAGCCGTCGGGACATACGGATGAGATGCCGAGTCAGATATTAGGGTTTACAGTAGAGTTATTTTAGGAATAATCTTCGGAGATTATTTAGTAGAATATTTGTATTAGGAAATATTTTATAAGGAAAGATATTATTTTGAGTTATTTTAGGAGGATATTTAGGAGTTATTTTAGGAAGATATCTAGCAAGGTATTTAGGAGATATTATAGGAGGATTTTTAGGAGAGGAATTTGGTAGCTTCTTGGTGGGCTAATCTCTATAAATATTCATTGTACTCCTTACTTTTCATGATGGAAGAAAATTAGTCTTTTTAGATATTTTAATTTGTAGAATTAGATTGTAGAGCCACCGCCGGGCCGCCGGTGTTTATCTTCGCCGCGTCCGGGCCGCCGACGTGAGCCGATCCGAGTCGGTTCATAGCAAAACACTTTTCTTGCTACGATAGCTTGAGAGAAGTTAAATGGAAATATCCTGCTTGATAGCGAACAAAAAAACGTAATGTGTTTTGTTGTGTCAATCAGCAAGAGGGTACACAGATTTTGCTTGATTTAGTGAATTATGTTGTTATGGGTGCTCCTTAATAAACACTTGTTTTGCTTCTACAACATCATAAGTCCTTCATGAGCATCTATGCAATACATTGCCAATATTGCTTCAAAATACAGATCTTGGTTTCTGTGAAAGGTTAGAGTGAGTTATGCAATCTTCTGAAAGTTAGAAAATAGTTGCACATGCCAGATATTTTGACTACTGCAATTTTCACATGCAGAGAACATATCCTTTGTGACAACTTATAAGTAAATACACTTTATATTTAGTATTGGGACACAACATAATGTGCCCCAGCACTTTACGTTCGTTTGCCAAAGACAAACTGATGGAGCCCGTACATTGTCCGCTTAATTTGTTTTTTCTTCGAAGCATACTGCGCCCCGGCACTTTATGTTCTTTTGCCAAAGATAAATGATGGAGTTCGCCACCCTACACTTTGTCAACATTTAGTACAATGAGCATGTTCTTGTGGCGGAATTTGTTTAAGAGATTAACTGGACATCCTTAAGGATAAAAGTTTTTGGATGGAGTCCATGCTCCCTACACCTTCTCTAGTTTTGGTACAATGAGCATGTTCTTGTAAAAGTTTTTGTTTAAGAGAACAAAAGACATCTTTGTAAGAGATTTTTCTTTGATATCGCGCTTGTTTAAGAGTTTTATCTCATATTAGCGCAAAGTTAAGTAGTTGCATTAAAATAGATGCACTGATCTATGGCATGTGCAAGACCTAGAAAATGATTGGAGTACTTAAGAAACCATGCTGCATAGGTGAATACAAAAGACACAAAGTGCAAAAATTGTAGTATGGTTTGCATTATCGGCTATACGGTGTCGGTATCAGCGTATGGCTAATACTTCCAGATTGTCGATAGCGATCCGATATGCTATATATATATACATACAGATATATGTATGTATGTTACATACATACATATGTATATATACATGCATACATGTATATATTATATATATATATATATATATATATATCATAATACTGCAGATATCGGCCGATATTGTCCAATAAACATTATATATTAAGAAATAGCCAATACCAATCCTGATACCAATGTTGCGAACCTTTGATTGAATTTTAATGATTTGGAATTCTGAGCAAGGGGCGATCAAGGCTTGTAAGTTGTTAGGACAAGAGAGGTAGTGTCATGGGCATAGATATTAGGTAATTTAGAAGAATGAAGATATGTGTTGTTGACATCTATTTCGGTTGACCGGGCACAACTCGTTGGAAGTAAATATTGTTATCCATGCTAGAGTGATGGGCATATGTATTAGGTAATTTAGAAGAATGAAGGTATTTGTTGTTGGCATCTTTCTGGTTGAGCAGGCACAACTCTTTGGAAGTAACATATTGTTCTTTATGCTAGAGTGAGAATGTGGGGACGGGAAGTGGTGTTGAATTCAAGAACTTGACATTGCGTACTTATTTAGGAGACATGAGGAGACAGGCAGAAAGGGTAAATCTGTTTGTTAGTTAGAAATTTTTGGCTAACAATCTCTTCACTTACCTCTGAGAACAATGTGGTTTCACAGCCCTCTACCAGCATTGTATATATTCTCCTCGCAGCCATGTGGACTATGTTAACTCCTACACAGAAGGTCGAATAAAACCATCCAAATAGAGCCTTGAGTACAAAATATGGTCTTTTGTCTATTAGGAAATTTTTGCATAGGATTGCATGCTGAATTGAGAAAGACAAATAGACATCTTGCACGAGATTGCCTCTGAGGCGCATAAGTCTTAATTACCCTATTATCCTTTAGCATTGCAGCTTACCTTTTATATTCTATTTTACTCAACTACCATATTTTATCATTTATCAAAGTAATTAAACATCACAGATGTTGACTGTTATTCCATAGTTGAAATTGAAACACCGGTTTACGGTTTACTGAAAACCCAGATTACAATTGGTATATTATATCAGCTTTTTCTATTCAGCTAATCTCTAAAACCCAGAATTCATCTCATATTTGATAAATTATATTATTACAAAACGTGTATATTCGCTTTTTCGTCATATTTTCATTACCTGGAAATCTGATGTGCTTAATTTTACCGTTCATTCTCAGCTTCTATACATTCAGATTATTTTGTGAGCATTTTTGTATTATCATAATGGAGGATCATTCTTAATGTTTGTGCAGTTGGCATTGAGTAGTGGAAAGTATGGCTATGAAAGCTCGTCAAAACCGTACTGATTCGCCAAAAGCAGAAGTGGGGGAAATTGACACCAGAGCTCCTTTTGCATCTGTAAAAGCTGCTGTAAGTTTATTTGGCGAGGTCGCATTTTCATCTGACAAGTCTACTCCAAAGAAGGCAAAGACTCTTCCTACAGAGGTATTTGTCAATGTCTTGCAAATTTTAACTACTTCACCGGATATAGAAATTAGGTGTGGTTTGTACTGTTGTGATGCTTTAAAGGATCTTTCAATTCATGGAAGGTTGAAGCAGCTCTTGATATTAGTTCTTGGGACTAGATTAATGATTTATCATAGGAGCACAATGCGTGATTTTATGTTTGTTGTTATAGCTATGCTGAATTTCATTTATTTTTATAGTATAAAAATATAATGATCAGCTTGAACAGTCAAACTTAGCATTAGCATGTTGCTCTGAAAACATCTTCAGCAAAGGAGGTCTTATCCAGACAATAATATCTTATTGTTTGTCTGGAATCAGTACCATCGCACCCTGGTATTTCTGTGCTGTTATTCACAAGGTTTTATGGCCAGATATGGAAGCTTTTTACCATACCTTTTTGTTTTTGAGAACGTGAGGAAAAGAACAGGGTTAGCTAGGATATTCCCATTCCATAGCTTGATTTGGAGTTGGACATTTAGGCCTACACAATAACATCTGAAAAATATTCTCCGGCACAATTTAATTTGGATGGAATATTGTTCGTTGTTTTCAAATTAGAGGGTAGTATCCTTATTCCTGATGCCTGCAGAAGATAGAAGACTCTGTAAGATATAACATAGAAGACTCTGTAAGATATAACAACAAACTTATGTACTGGATTTTTGCAGTATCTGCTTTCTATCCTAATGCATGAGCCATTGTAAATACTCGCTCGCGCACACACACACACACACACACACACACACACACATATATATATATATATATATATATATATATATATATATATATATATATATATTTTGTGTGTGTGTATATATAGAGAGAGATGGGGGAGAGGAAGAGAGGGGGGGGGGGTTGGGAGAGAGTAAAAGAGATCTAAGATTTGAAAACTATTGAGGTACAAAAATTCAAATAATTTCGTTATGTGCTTTGTACTATACAATGCGGTTAAAATGGATGTCTCATGATAAATTACTTTAATAAATACATTCTACTTTAATATCAAAATTGGATGAATTTGGATCATATTAATAAAACATGCAGATCAATTCAAGAGTTAAGATTTTCAAAATTCTGGAATCGCATGGAATTGTATTATCTCTTCTTCATTAGCCCAACTTCGAACATTTGATGTACAAATAAAATCTGATGAAAACTGATGTTTGTTATTTTTGAGTACTTTTGAACTCCTATATCACTTCTAATGGTTCCGATCTCTTATTTGAGACTCAGATTATCAAAAATAGCTTGAATAAGCCTAGCTTGGATGCTCTCTAGAGGATATTATATATTTACATATATACATACACACACGATATATATATATATATATATATATATATAGGCTGAGATAAGATTGTTCTTATCTGGCGGCTGACTAGGTGATCCAGTTATGACTTTTGGCACTGTCATCTTGATCTATGATCTCAAACTATTTACGAGAAGTTGCTACAAAACCAAAAGTGCGTAACTCGTCACAAATATTTTTATAATTTAATTTGAAAAATCAAATTACTGATGTAAATAGCATAAAACTGATTCTCTATGGATTAATTTTGTTCATTTTTCTTTTTTTAAATATATTTTTGGCAACTGTACATTTTACAGCGTTCACTTTATATTTTGAGACCATTCGATGCCTGATCAAAGCCAAAATTGCACGAAGTAGCACAGAAGCAGTGTTTGGATTTAAAATTTAAAACTCGAATTATACAAAAACATTTGATAGGATTTGACCTAGAATCCTCCAAGTTGAAGAAGACTAATATTGCCACAGTGCTTGTCTCAGACTTTGTGAAACTTTGAGTTATTTTATTTGCTAATCATCGTCATACAAGTTGAGTTCTTTCATTGCTTTCCTTCTCAGGGGACTTTAGCGAAGGAGTCACAACTGCATCTTGCCCAAAAAGAGCTAAATAAACTAAAGGAACAGCTTAACAGTGCCGAAACAACAAGGGTTCAAGCTCTTGCAGAGCTAGAGAGAGCTAAGAAAACAGTTGAGGAGCTTACTGATAAGTTAAATACTATTAATATGTCCAAAGAAGAGGCACTTAAAGCTACTGAAGCTGCTAAAACTCAGACAAAGAAACTTGAAGAAATTACCTCTAATAATGGTGCTGCAAGCGATGGTGTCTGGAAGCAGGAACTGGACAATGCCAGAGAACAGCATGCAATAGCGGTCACAGAACTTGATTCAGTGAAACAGGAACTCAGGAAAATTAGGAAGGATTTCGAGGCATCCATGAATGCTAAAATCTCTGCATCTAATGAAGAAGTACAAGCTAAGCAACTTTTAGATACTAATACGCAGAGGGCTGCTCAACTATCAGAAGAGATTGCAGCTATCCATGAGTCATTGACTCATGTGAAACTTGCCACTCAGCAAGCCCAACAGGAGGAGTCAAAGATAATATCCGACAAAAGTGCTAGTAGGCAGTCTTACAAGCGGGCTTTAGATGAAACACAGAAGAAAGTGGCGTCTCTAATGGGAGAGTTTGATTCTGAACTCAATACGAATCTTGAGGCAAAACTAGCAGAAACTACTACTGAGATTGAAACAATTGAGAAGGAAATTGAGAGTGTTAAGGCTTTGGATGCTGAGGTGATTACAAATGTAACTGCAGAACTGGACGGTGCTAAAGAGGTGCTGCAGAAAGTAGCTGAAGAAGAACACTCTCTTAGGAGCCTTGTAAACTGTCTAAAGTTGGAACTGGAGGCAGTCAGGAAAGAGCATAATGAATTGAAAGAGAAGGATGCTGAAACTGAGTCTATAGTTGGAAGCCTTCATGTTAAACTTCGTAAAGCTAAAGATGATCTTGAGGCAGCTATGGTTGCTGAAGCCAAAGCAACTTCAGCATCGGATGAGCTGGTATCAACACTTCAGCAGCTATCTTCAGAATCAGAGAATGCTCTAGAGGAAGCAGAAGTAATGAAGAAGAATGCGGAGGAACTCAGAACTGAAGCGGAAGCAGCAAGGCATGCGCTACAGGTAGCAGAAGCCAATTTGGTGGTTAAACTGAGGGATGCAGAAGAAGCCAAAGCAGCTGAGGCCAAAGCTCTTTTAATGATCAAGGATATGTCTGAAAAAGCAAATGTTTCACGAGCATCGACTTCTGAATCTGGAGCGAAGATCACGATATCAAGGGAGGAGTTCGAGTCATTGAGCAGGAAGGTTGAGGAATCTGATAAACTGGCTGAGATAAAGGTTGCTGCAGCTGCGGCTCAAGTGGAGGCAGTCAGGGCAAGTGAAAATGAGTCCATTAAGAGGTTAGAGGCCTTGCAGAAAGAGATGGAGGACATAGAGGCAGCCACAGAAGAGGCTCTGAAGCGAGCAGAGATGGCCGAGGCAGCGAAGAAAGCGGTCGAAGGAGAGCTGAGAAGGTGGCGTGAGAAGGAACAGAAGAGGGCTGCTGAGACTGCAGCAAGGATACTGGCTGAGACACAGCAAATGCCACCGGTGGCATCACCGCCGAGGCCCAGGGTTCAGAAATCAAGTCTTCCGGAAAAGACCGAAGGGGAGAGAAAGGCTGGCAGTTCGCCAGCAGCTAAGAAAACGCTTCTTCCCAACCTAAGTGGCATATTCCAGAGGAAGAAGCACCAGGTTGATGGCAGCTACCCAGATGAGAAATCTATATAAATATGATCCTTGTTATGTACTTTTGGTCTGTGTGTGTTTTGTTGTCCTTAAGCTTGCTCTTACAGTGCAAAGATGTTACCTTTTTGGTTTTGTCCAATTATCTGCCTCCACTAAATTGATATTCCATTGTATAAATCCCATGCTTTGGTCTTTTTGTTCCATCACTGTAAGGTTATATTGTAAAAAGGAAAAGGAGGCACTCTTGTTCGTGTCAACCTCACAATGTTACTAGAACAGATACATTCGTTAGCTTCAATTATGTGGTACTTAAATTACTAGATGGTTGCAAGACGCGGTTGTATTTTCGCTTCACCATCTGCTGCATCATGATAGTATTTTACTATACTTTTATAATCCCTATGTGGTGCAGATTACTGTTTATTGATGATGCCAAGAGTTTGTTTCTTGTAAATACAACGAATTACAATTAGATTTTGTGATGTGATGAAATGTGGCACAATATCAGTTAGTTCAATTTTTTATCCGTTATTTTATTTTAACAGTAAACAGCCAAAAAATGATATACTGGATATTATATATATATATATATACAGTATATCATTTTTTGGCTGTTTACTGTTAAACTTGATTTAAAGCTCTTTAAGGCTGAAGTGAAGCAGCTCTTGGATGCTGAGAGATAAATCCCTTAACTTGTTCAAGATTAATGTTTTACTTATCCCTTCTTGTAGTCCTTTTATGTGTCTCATTTATGTAAGCTGCTGTCGAAGGCAACCGAAACATTGACTAATTGGATAGTATGTGCACTTGTATGGAGGCTTTTAGTATTTTGATGTAGATAAATAGTGGATACGTTGGCGTGGTGGCTGCCTTCAGTTAACAACATGGGTAGCACCATACTCAATCTCCTAGATGATGATCAATGCAACTGTAAATTCTTTCTTTTCATGAGTAGTGCAGTACTTTTTTATTAGGTGTTCAAAAAGTAGATTCGAATTGAATGTTGCAGATAATGTATCAATTAAACATCGTAGCTGTAAACTGACGAAACACTATCTATCATACGGATGTAACCGTGTGGGCAACTGTTTGAACTCTGGCAAGATCCTCTTTTTTTTCCCTCTCAACGGAATCTTACTGATTCCTGGTGTTTTATGACCTTTCTTGCTATATGCAGCATTATAGATCATTGCAGAAGTAGCATTTGACAAGAATGAACTCAGTTAGTTAGGCAAGTTACGTTCATGTGTTGAAGGCCCTTTTCTCGAGAAAGTATTTGGTTTATCTTAAAAAAATGCACATAGCAACGATCCTTTTCTGAAAGAATGCATATACTGACTTTCCTGGTATATCTGAAAAAATGCATATAATATAATTTCAGAAGTCAACACCTACAATGTAAGTATTTCAGATGTCAACACCTACAATGTAAGTATTTCAGATGTCAACACTGACTAGTATTAGAATATGCACATAGCAACCATCCTGGCTTAACTGAACACTTCTGCTACTGTCCAATAACTCGGAAATTTCTTAATACATCCTATGTTGTTTTAGCATATTTTTTGTCAGCCTGAAGAAGAATGGTAACATTTTTTGACACTCCTCACATTGAGAATCCACTACACCAGGATACAATTAATTCAAAATCACCAAGGATGTTCTTTCTCATAGAGGTTGTGAGTTATGTTGCAGGTTTCTTCTGGATCCTTACATTTAATCTCCGGATCACAAACCTTATATTGAAGGGAGCCACATGTAGATTCAACCAAGAGCAAATCTATTTTCACCGGCAGATTGAACTTTTTGCCGAATGTATAATTAGAACGTCATTAACAACAGAGTTTTAGTTACGGATACAAATGTCTCTCCCAACAGAATCAAATAATATATTCATCAACATCTCCCAAAAGAAAATAAATAAATAAAATAAAAATGTGAAGTTAAAGAAATTGCATTCATCAACAACAGCGGAGGATTACTCCCCCCCAAAGTCCACCAAAGACATATATATTCGTGACTACAGCTACAACTGTATACGGTGCCTGGAAGAACATCGGTTTCAGTTAGTTGAAAGGGTTTACGTCTTAAACCAAAAGGCAAACATAGTACAGTTCCATGAAAATAACTTTACCACTTCAACTTACTCCCAACAAATTTTAAAATTTCTATTCGTCCCCTGAATGACATTGATGTAATGGGACAAGCTCATCATCGCTGTAGTAAGGATTATCCCTCACTACTGTATTGATCAGGTTCGAATCCAGTCGAAGGCAGGATGGAAATTATCCTCCGCTAGTAGCAGGCATAGGTGCGCACGTCGTCCTCCCAGATCTTGAAAAACAAATCCTCACGTGTTGGCAGGGACGGGGAGTGGCCTTCTGCCATAAATTTTCCTTTCTTTCAAAATGAGATTGTTGTAATAAAATGAGTGGTAGGATTGTTTATCACGATGTTCTGCAGTCAAATGCCACAATTGCTATATCAAATGATAGTATTTATTGTCAACGACCATTGATATATCAAATTTATCTGTAGCAGTCAAATGAATGCAAGTTACCTTACAAACATACAACTTGCTAGCTGTTTCATAAAAACTGGAACTTGTGCATTATTCAATTCGAAAGTAACCTAAGTAAAGCAGGTTAGAGCTAAATCGAATAAAAATATCAAAGTTAAACTGCCAAAAAATGGCATATGTAGTTCTTTCAAGCATCTTGCTAAAAGTATTCATGTGCTATATGCTTTACTTTGGGTAGAATATGCTTCCAGTACCGTCTAACAATGTCCAACTGTTACTTGTTGCATTTAGGAACCAAAACATCATTACGAATATTTGTTGGCCCACCCCTTTCTTCTACCTCCAACAATGTGTCAGAAATGACATTCTTTAGGGACTCTTTATAATTCTATATAATTAGAACCATATTCTGTACATCGGTATATATACGACATATCCCATACGCGATATGGTTATGATTGTATCAAGAATCCTGATGGACCTGATGCATGGCAGTAATTATAATATATACAAAGTTCTTCCATGTATGATCCCTAAGATACCAAATCTACAAAAATAAAGATCTGGCTTTTGTCCTAATTAGGATACCATATTTTGAACAACACTTCTCAAAGGGTATCATGTCCATGTCTTAAAACACTAATGAGAAATGAATCGGACAAGTGTGTTCTAATATTGACTATCTGACACTGTGTAACTTTACAATTACTTTTACCTTACAGTTAGCAATTTTTTATAGTATATTAAATAATACTGAAAATAATAAATTATTATTATACACTCTAAGCTCTTATAATTGCTTTATAAAACCGCACTTAGTCGGTGACCAAGGAGCAGCAAACTGTAAGAAAATAGCCAGAAGTTCCAACCATAGTAAGAAGCATAGATTGATCCTGCAGATTTAGCCAGTAAAAGCAGCCATGATGAGTAAATCTTTGCCACACTAAACATGGTTGAATGAGAGATCCTTAGCCCAAGAGGAGACCTGCTAACCCAGAAGCTATCGCACTAACAACGGGAACATTGGTTAAGCACATGATGGGTCAATAACATTTGTTTTAGGAAGGAGGTCTAAATTTGTTTGTAACAAGCGCCAGAAAGTTCTTTTCCAGAATAGTATCTAGGTAAATTCTATGATGACTTCTTTTAAAAATTCAATTATCCAATATTTGTAATAAAAAAATGAACGATTATTACTTGTTTATTATTATATATAGCTTTGAAATACAAATATCTAAAATCAGAAACATCAGAAAAAATATACTCTAATTAATTTTAAACGATTGGTCCCTAAAAATTATTTCCTGGTGGAGCTGGATCTGTGAAAATGAATAGAATACTGTATGGTGTCATTAACTATAAGAATAATCAACAACTAAAATAAATAAATAGAACTGAAACTAGAATACAATCCATTCTAAGCATTTAACTGTCTGCAGTGACGAACAATTATCCATTGAACTGCACATGTGCAATCCACAAAACAAATATCTATTATATATGCCAACAGTTCTAACTGACAAACTAGGTACTTCAAATCAACCAGACAGACGATGCTCACTGCGACAGGGCGACAAACACCGTTCCCCACAATCACCGACAGCCTATAGCGTTTCGCAAACTGAGACAAACAGTTACATTAGCAGATTCTACAAAATCGAGTAGAAGCAACGAGCAAGGTGCAAGACCACCATGAGTAATGGAACAAGATCATCAATGATAGGAGGCGCCAACGAACCAATACAGTAGAAGATTTGAGAGTCAAAGACACTGTTATTCTTAATAGTAGCACAGATCAACACATGGAGATGACCCATGGATGAAAAGTTACAACTTGAAACACGCAGTAGTTGTTGCATATGAAGTACATAGACCTAGTTGCAACTCAATAGAGAGCTTCCTAATTGCAGCACGCGCAAAATAATGACGAAACTATCTAAGATTATTTTGCAGCACGCGCAAAATAATAGGTCTCCTCAGAAACAGTGTATCTTGATATGCTCCTTCTTCACTATTCCAGCCTGAACAAGGAAGTTAGCAACATTCTTACGCTGATCACCCTGGAGCTGAATGACCTGACCTAGCTCTGGATCCTGGACAACAGTACCATTGCAGCAGAACTCCTTCTTCAGGTCTTTGAGAATCTTTGCGTAGCTGAATTGCTTCTTCAGACCTTGAACAGTTGTCAGGCTCTTCCTTCCGTTCCTTTGCTGTATGCGCACATGCACATAATCTTTTGTACCAGCACCAGAATCATCAGCATTCGCCTGAGCGAAAGGATCTAAACGAAGCAAGTACTAGGACAATCAGAACACCAAGTGTCAAAAGTTTAAAAAGAACATTAATTACATTATCTAGATTTCGACAACCCCTTCAATTTCACGTTGTGCGCCTCAAATTTATCTATCAAGCACATTATTCACTACAAGAAAACAAGATCATGGACCTAATGTGTATGCCAATGTTTGACTTACAATAATATTCCATAACAGCTTACTTTCACTAAAATCGCTCTTCAGGCGAGCTATTGGATGCTCAACAATTCCTCACAATGCTACACACAATACAGAAGAAACTACATGACAACGTCCTTATACTAGGACCTCTGCCAGACATGGAACATAACAATTGCAAAGCACAGCATAGTCTTGACCCAGCATCGGCTAAAGCATATATACAATCAACTGTCATCTAATGTTTTTGTTCTAATGACATCATCTGAAAGAATCCTGAATGAGGACTAAACCCATGTTCATAGATAGTCAATATCTCCTGCTGCATACAGCAGCCATAAATTTTTTCTGAAAATAATGAAATATACAGCACCCATATTGCAGTATTGGAACTACCAGCTGATCACCTACCACAATCTTGAACCCAGACTGCACATTCTCTTGACTGAAAGGGACTAGAGCTGATAGTTGCAGCACCAATTGACAAGGGAGCTTGAATTGCTCACTTGGAGGGTTATAACCAAGACAATAACATAACGTCACAGCCAAAAGTATCTCCACCAACCACATTCATAGCATGCTTGAGGTAGACAATTCACATATTGCAGTACCTCTTGTGCAAAATAACTCTTGCTGGATAAGTGTGACATAGGTTCAACTAACCTCATTTCACCCTCGCTAAAGATAGCAATATCCAACAATGTAGCATTCTCAAACATGTTAGACTGTATTTAACTGATGAAACAAGTAACATAGCTTCGCAGGACTAAAACCATGGTTATAGCATAGGCTCACAGCAAGTGACTCCATCCATGTCAGTCAGTGAATGCATAGGAGGCATTAACATGCCATGATCTCCATGCAGGCTTTCACCCATGTCATGATATATAGGTATTGATAACTTCAAGCAAGTCAAACAATCTATATATGCACACAAAATTTGTTCACCGCAATCAGTATGTGAAACATAGTTGACTAAGATTGTATCACCTAGTAATGCAGTGACCTTCCCTGTGGCCATGCATGAGTTTAGAAATTCAAAAATGACCGTGGGGACAATTAGAGGAGCAGCAAGCATTTTCATGTAGTGCTTGCTCAATATGGTTTCAATTGCACCATTAACAGTTCTCAACTGCATCATCTCCTCCTTGTCTTGATCTTCATCATCATCCTTACTAAGATGTTCCTCACCATCAGGATCTTCATTATCATCATCACCCTTGAGATATTTCTCTTCATCATCAGCAGTAGCAAATTGCTTCTCCTCTCTGCCCAGACCAGTAACCTCCTCATTACTTTGCTCCTCCTTAATGTCATCAGCTTGACTACCAACTACATTGAATTCGGTTTGCTCACTAAATTTGAAAGTAAAACGAACTTGCTCCACCACCCCATCTTTGCATTCATCAAAACTACCCGACATAATATTATCAAGGTAGAGTCGTGGATGACCCTTGTTTGCAATTGTGCAAGATTTAACCACCTCAAGGATGGGTTTTAGGGACCAAGATGGTGGTGTCAAGAAATGTTTTCCAAACATTTATAAGTGGTCCATCCCATATATGGGAAATATACTTTTCTTCAAAAAATGACTCACAACTAGAATTAGGTTCATCACCACAAAAATCTTCAAAAGATAGAGGATAGCCTTGATTGCTTTGAAGTAGCCAATCCGAGTAGCTCCACATAGTTCGACGGACTTCTTGTTGCCAGATAGAAGCTCTAATACCAATTTGTCACGATCCTCCTGCTATTGGACAACTCCGGCAAAAATCGCGAAAACACGCCGATGAGCATTTCGTCGAGCACTTGGAACAGACAGTGAATTAAGAAGAAATCGAGTGATTAAGTCTCAAATTCAATTAGAATAGCTGTATAACATCTTGATCTATAACTAGGAAAAGAAATTACAAAGAAATGGAGAGAGAATCACCACAATGGGGTAGTGGTTACCGTTAGACGAATACTGGTATAATTCTAATTTTCACACTTAGGTTAGTAAACTCCCTTTTGAAATTCTCTATGCCATCACTCCACATACCTTATCATGCTGTTGTAACAACCCAATTTTACAAAATCAATAAATCGTCTGGTTTCCCTCCAGAATTTACCAAGTTACTATTCATCATCTTCTACCTCACACCAAGCCCTCAATCTCACTAGCTGCTCTCATTTCCGTCAGGAATCATCCCTGAGCCATCCAACAAGGTGTCACATAGTGAAGCTATAGTAAAAACTTCTTATAAAAAATACTTTATTATAAGTTTATATGATCTAAAACACAACCAATGATATTTTTCAGTTTAAATTCACTTTTTCAGAATCAACCATAGGATTCTACTAGTATTCAGAAAAGGGGAAAGTTGTTTTTTTTTTTTCAGAAAACATAATATCTTAAGCTGAGGCCCCTTCCATTTTGCGTATTCTCTAAAAACACACCAAAAAAACAAAAAGAAGAAAAGAGAGAGCCTAGTCAAAATTGTGTCCTACGCCTTACCTTGAGATAGGTAAGTTTGCATCTCAAAGAATCCTTTCCTTTCTGTTGTGCAGAGGCACCCACCAAGTTGCTCCGAAAATAATTTGCTTTAATATGCACAATCTTAGCAGCCCCAAGAATGCAACATAATGATTAAAGAAGTAAATGCTTACAATGTTCCTCTCAACTAACGAAGACATCATTGATAAGGTCATGAATTTCATAAGCTATTCATGATTAAAAATGTTAATAGTATAGCAGCGGCTGCTGCTCTCTCGCAAGTAAATATGTGACACAATACACTCCTCCACCACTTTATTCAAAAGACAAACTCTAATTGGTGGTTGGAACCTGCATCACCACCGGCTTGGGAGCAGGCACAATATTTCTGTAAGGAAACCCGGCTAGCGTTTTAGCTAATCCTTGTTCAATGCTGGGAGCTTATCAGACTCCTAATGACGAAGGGAAGAATGCCTCCGTGGTTGAAGTAAGCCAGATCAACCTGCGTAAAGTGTGACATGTTTCAGTTTGATTATAAGATTCAAAGAGATAAAAAATGCAGCAAATATGATCGCACCAAAGAAAAAAAATTGCATCCGACACGTCAAGCTGTTACACTAGTGCTCTAGCTTCAAACAGCAACTGTTGCACAATTACACCAGTGGGATTCAACTTAAACGGAAGCTATCTGTTTCTGACTCATTTAGACGTAAAAGGTGTATATGGATGTTTTAACACTTTACTATTGTGCAAAATTGAAGCTTACCTCTGTGTCAAAGCGAGCCGTGCAGGTGAAACTTTTTCCTGTCTCTGTTACAACAGTAACATCTTGACCAGGACGCATATCTTTGATGTTGCGTGGTAGGTCCAATGTGTATCGCTCATGACCTGTTAAACCTAGTGATTCAGCATCCTCACCTGGCTTGAAACACAAGGGTATTATTCCCATTCCAACCAAATTACTCCGATGGATTCTCTCGAAGCTTTTAGAAATTACTGCTTTTACACCCTGATATGTGAGAACATTAGCAGAGCAAAGGTAGAGGTAAAACGCGATAAGAGAATTTCAATGGTCCAAACAAAAGGGAAACACTCATGGGAAGAAACAAACCAGCAACATGGGGCCTTTGGCAGCCCAATCCCGAGAACTGCCACTTCCATAGTCAGCTCCAGCTAAAACTATAGTGTCATGCCCTTCAACCTTGTACCGCTGAAAGAAGGCATCCATCGCATTACATATGAATAACAGTAACCCACATATTATTGCTTTTCAATAACTTGAAGGAGATTGAATTTTAACCAATTTTCAGAGACAGGACAGCTATGCAGTTATTTTTACTAAAGGAACATGTCAATAGGCTTGGTTGCATCAAAATATCTATCAAAACGAATATAAGCCCACATTGAAAGAAACTAAAATCTCATGGGCATGCTAGAAGTTACCACATCATATACATAAAGTTTTTCCCCTGTTGGAATGTGAATTGTCTTCGTCCCCACTTCTCCATTCAAGAGCTTATTGACGATGCGAATATTTGCAAATGTCCCTCTTGCCATTACCTCATCATTCCCACGACGACTACCGTATGAATTGAAGTCCTTGCGTTCTACTCCACGCTCAAGTAGGTACCTTGCTGCAGGGCTGTCCTTGTGGATGCTTCCTGCTGGTGAAATGTGATCTGTTGTAATTCTATCACCAAAATTCAATAAGCAATATGCATTCTTCACTCCATGTGGACCAGGTGGAGCCATCATCATCTTCTTGAAGTACGGAGGATCATGAATATATGTAGAACTAGGATCCCATGAATAGAGAGTTGAGGCAGGAACTTGCAGCTGGTTCCACATGGGATTCCCCTTTGTGATTGATTCGTACGTGCTTCTGAACATATCAGGTAGCACACTCGATTGAACAACCTGTATAATTAAGAGCATCGAGCTAGTGAGTGTACAATATATAGACGAGCAACAGGGAATAGAAAACATCAATCAGCAAATATGCAGTCTGTAGTTAGCTGAAATATGTAAGTGGTTAAATAGAATTATAGAATGATCTGTAGTTAGCTTCTCAATCATGCTTATCATATATTTCTTAAATCGTAATTACCTCATTTATCGTTCATAAACAAGAATGTAGAGCAATGTAAAATGGAACCATTTAATTGATCATACCTCTGCAATCTCTTCACTAGATGGCCATATGTCCTTAAAGTACACGCCCCTTCTGTCCTTCCCTATTCCAATTGGTTCCTTCTCAAAATCAATATCAACCTATAGATAGTTCAGGACATACAATGTAAGATAGAAGTCTATTTTCCTTTCAAATCCAATAAAGAAACAAACAAGATGTGAAATAGATAAAACATGAAAATATAAGTACTCAACTATGTAATGTTTAAAGTAGCATATATAAGCCATTGGCAGTTTTAAAACTGTGTTATGTACCATGTCGAAGAGGTTCGAGCCGCATCAAAATACAGATCAAGGGTCGAGTCAGAAATTAGGGTTTGCATTAGAATTATATTAGGAATATTATTTGGAGAGTATTTAGTAGAATTTTTGTAGTAGGAAAGATGTTTCTTGGAGTTATTTTTGGAAAGTAGTATAGGAGGATATTTAGGAGAAATATTTAGAATGAATCTGGAGGACGAGCCACTATAAATATGAGCACACTCTTTGTTTATAGAAGTATTTTAGATATCTTAGTTTATAGAAGTAAATTTTTAAGCCGCCACCGGGCTGGCAGTGTTTATCTCGTTGCATCCGAAGAGTTGACGGGAGCAAATCTAGTTGGTTCTTAACAAATAGGTATAAGATCCGACGATCCACCCTCATCAAAGCTGTTGCCGAATCATCCACCTTCACCACCACAATCTTATCCAAAAAAAAGACGAAGAGAACGAACTTTAGCAGCTGACGTCATCATCTTTATCATCGCCGGAGTTTTCTCCACCTCGTCACTGCGTCTCCCGTCTCACTCATTTGCTCTCTCCCAATCTTCTGATCTCTCCACCGACGTTGCCTCCTAAAATCCCACTGGCACTTCCACGTCGATTAATCTCTCCGCCATTGCCATCATCCTCTACCCCTCCACCACCGTCGTCCTTGTCTCGGGTCTCTATCACGCTTGTCATCTCGTCACCCCGACGATCACAGATCCACCGCCTTATCGAAGTTTTCGGCTGTCACTTCTCCGAGTCTCCTCCGACCCATCTTCTCCACCGACCACTACCTCCGACGACCGGTGTCTTCTCTATCGATCACCGTCTGCCACTGCTATGCCGTCGCTGAGACACATCGTTGCTGTCACCACTCGCTGTCCGAACCCTCCATTGTCTTCTTCAAGCTATTTTCACGCCGTCAATCTCGCGGAAGCAAAATAGACCAAGGTCCGGTTGACCCAAGATTGACAAATAAGCCCAGCTTGATTTTCAAAGAACAAGCCCAAGATTGACGAATCAGGCCAAATTCAAGCTTGATTGAGACTAGAGAGTCATGACCCATATCTGTCCATGAGGCCTGCTAAGTCGGTTTAGGCCCAATCCTACCAACCAAAAAAAAGGAGAAGAAGTAATGGCATCATACTGGGACACATCTCCAAGGTTTTAAATTTCGTATCGTGCCGAGTTTCGGTAAATTCCAAACTCGAGACGTGCTGAACGTGCCGTGCCGGTCGTGCCTATAATAAAATATTATGTTTAAAATTTTTTTAAATTTTATTATATTTTAAAAAAAAAATTAAAGTTTTTTAAACTTTTTGAAAAATCAAAAAAAAAAAAAGGGTGCGAGCGCGCAATCGGCAGCTATCTTATTATCGAGAGAGAGAGAGAGAGGGACAGAGAGAGAGAGAGAGAGAGAGAGAGAAAGAGAGAGAGAGAAGAGGGGGACGGTGCCAGCCGGCTCGGCACCGACCCCGTGCCGGAGCCCGGCGGCTCCGGCAAGAGCCGGGCGGCACCGAGCGTGCCGCCCGGCTTTTAAAACTTTGCACATATCAATATATATACATCCAACACATCTTACGACGCTCTGTCTTCTCTGTTTAAGAAAATAATGGACAAATTGGAAGGGATGTTTCGAAAAACTGAGGATATATTGGTGAGGGTGATTGCACAACAAGACCTGGAAAGGAATAATCGCGCCTTCAAGAACTTCGTAATTTTTGGCAGGAAGACTCTGTGGCAAAATATTGGATTGAGTTCATTGGCTATATATCATCATGACGATTTCCATCCTTTACTTTCGCAAGTCCAACCCACTGCAAGTTCATCAACTTATTTATTTAATGGTTTGGACGACATCAGTTCTCTAGGCGTTTTGCTGTTGTAACCTTGAGGACAATGTTACTTTCCAAGGGGGGTGGAATGTTCTATACCAGGTCGAAGGGGTTCGAGCCGCATCAAAATACGGATCAAGGGTTGAATCACAGATTAGGGTTTGCATCATTATTATATTAGGATTATTATTTGGAGAATGTTTAGTAGAATAGTTGTATTAGGAAAGATATTATTTAGGTTTATTTTTAGGAAAGTAGTTTATGAGGATATTAGGAAAAATAATTGGTAGGATTATGGAGGGCTAGTAGCCTCTATGAATATGGATGTACTCTTTGTTATTTATTATGAAAGAAAATTAGTATTTTAGATATCATAGTTTATAGAAGTAAATTTTAGAGCCGTCATCGGCCGGTGTTTTCTCGCTGCATCTGGGACGCCGACAGGACCGATCTATTCGGTTCTTAACAAACTCATATAGATAAATCTGTTTCATATGTACAATGGAAGGTCTAGTAGCTATCTTTATCTGATTATGGTTCACCTATTTACTTAAGTGGGCTAAATAAATACCGTAAGCTTAATCATGCTAAAACTAAAGCAAAGACAAGCAGAAACAAGGATAGACAACACATCTGCAATTTTCTTGAAATGAAAACAACAAATATTACTTTAATTTTATCTAATAGCACATGTGATCCTTGAACTCAGTTACTTTGACCGTACATTTTACCCAGCATACCCATGTCTTGTTGACATGTCCAGATAAGGATGGTATGTTGTTGCAGTCTAAAGGATGGTGGTGGAGGCAGAAGCGAGAGTCAGGGGGTAGCTGGTTGGTAATTAGCATTTTAACTTTTAATGCAAAATGCCTAGCAACTCATGATTGCCAACCTTCCTACAAATTTGAGGCCTTCTAAATCTATAAATAAATAAACTATTGTTTCCCGTCACACATTTCGTAAGTTATTATGAAAATTAGCCACTTCTTGTCGAATCATCACATATTTCTGCCACTTAATCTAATCAGAGGCTTATGGCTGAAATGCAGTAATAATTTCAAAAGTACCATCACATACGCATATAAAGTTGACATCATTGCGCATATTGTTTCTAGTTACCAACTATAGCTACATGATGCGTCCTACTCAGAACAAGAAATCCTCTACTTTTAGCAAGATCTGAATTAATCGTAGAGTTTGAAATAATGTACTTACCGTTCCTGCAAGGGCATACGCTACAACAAGTGGAGGTGAAGCAAGATAGTTGGCCCTAGTCAATGGATGCACTCTGCCCTCAAAGTTCCGATTTCCAGAAAGGACAGCAGCAGCAACAAGGTCTGTATTCATATTGAGATGAGTTTATGCAATGCTTAGTTTATAGGATATTTGAACATCACATTTGTTATAAATAAAAGGTACCATTCTCAGAGATTGTAGCAGCTACAGACTCATCAAGATCTCCAGAGTTCCCAATACATGTTGTGCAACCATATCCAACAATATGGAAACCTTGTTGATTCAGATACTTTTGCAGGCCACTACACAATTCAAATTTTATCCAATATAATTCAAAGAGATAAGTGAAGTTATATATTTTGTGGGCAGCAACAAAAATGGCTTTTCGACATTTTGATAATTACCTTTTGAACAAATATTTAGTAACTACTCCAGAACCTGGTGCAAGACTAGTTTTTACCCAAGGTTTAACCTATCGAACAACTTATCAGCAGTCAGTAACTATCCAAAAGCTGCAAAATAATAAACTACTTCCCAGAGAAAAGCAGTAATAAAAAAAAACTAGTAAAATCAAAGGATTCTAGTAACAGAAATACTTCATGCTATTAAATTGTTCACAAAGTAGTTCCCCAAGTTCCTAAAAAAAAAATTGAACTTCGAACAAAAAACTGAACTATCAAGTAGAAAAAGTTGAACAATGGGATGACACCTAATATTCAATTTTTATTAACTGATAGTTCTTGTTTTGTCCGAAGTTCAACTATTATTGAACTTTATGGACAACTTCGTGTAACGTAACAGAACTCTTCTAGTAATTGTGTCAACCTCCAAGCCTAGTTCGCATGCCTTCTTTGCAACAAGCCCAGCTCCAAGCATGACACTGGGGTTCGACGTATTGGTACAACTAGTTATGGCTGCTATAACAATACTACCATGCTTCAATTCAGCAGCCTGCCCATGAAAATCAAACTTCACAATTTTCTCCTGCAATTCTTTTGGCACAGCAAAACCCTGGCATAATAAACAAAAGGGTTAGAACTATTACTTCACAAACTATACGAAAGATCTAAAGGTAAACAAAACCATAGTAGTTAGGGTCTTAATCATCCTCATCTCAAGATGACAGCAACATTATAAAAACTATGATAAGAGACCAAGTAAGCCTCTACCTACAGTAATTGATTTTTCGCCAACCCCCGGCGTAGATCAAACTACATAAGTTACCGGCGAAAGAGGCTATTAGTCATGATATTTAATTGTTCAATGATGGTCAGAATATTGTCCTCGAACACACCAATAACCAAAATTTCAATTACATGGAAATACAACACACTAGAAGGAATTTCCTAAATTGTAAGACCAAATTAGGGTGTATAGCATGCATACATTATCAGAATACAAGTTAACATGAAATTACCAAAGTAGTCAATTGCATCAGCTGTCTTAAGTCTTAACAAAGATCAAGCATCACAAACACAAATGAATCAGAAAATAGGTAAAGAAACAAGAAAAATTGAATGGTAAGTTTGCCTCTCACCTTAAATCCAACTTTGCTGTCAAGACAGGAGTGCCAATCTGCCTTCATGTCTTTCACAGGAACACGATCATGGGGTCTATAATGGGTAATGAAAGAGTATCAATTATCAAGAGCGGAACTGGAAAAACAATCTTATCTAATTGAGATCTGATATAGCACTACATCTGGCCTGCCAAGTGGAGGCGGAAACATGCCAGATCTTTTCAGCGATTCGGGCCGAGACCGACGTCTAGGACCTCGGATTCGGTCAAGCTGAAGCAGAGGAACAATCCATTAGCCGTGGGTAAGAATCGGTCAAGAGAACTAGGCGGGCAACGCATGGCGAGCTATAAGTGAGTCGGGCTATAAGAATCTTCACCAAATCCACTTCTTTAGACTTTCCAAACGGGCACAGGAGTCGGGCACTAGCGCAAAGGACTTTACCTTTGACTGTTTTAATAGAACTGGAGAGAAGTAATCCAACGAATCGTTAGCTAGGATTGTAGCCACTGAGAGATTGTGAGGGAGCGTTGTATCTCAGCCCTTTAACTCTCAGTGAAATTTCTCTTGTCGTCGCGTACGACCCGTGTTTTACCTTGGCACCAATCCGAGGCTTTCCACATAAAATCCATGTGCGTTTTTGTGTATTGTATTGCTTGTGAGTTTCCTTAGCTTCCTTTATCTTCGAACACTAATTATATAGGTCTAGTACGAGCTCTATAAAGATCCAAGATACAAAATTACCTTTTTGGTCCAGACACACAGGGTTCAACATCTGAAAGGTCCAACTCTAAATAAGATGAATATACTCTTTCCTTCTGAGGCTGAATTTGCAGAAGACGGATGACCTCATGAGTCAGGTTATATAATTTGACTTAATCATCAACAATTGAACTTTATTAAATAGCACCTCATTATAATCCACAAACATCTTGTTTGCCCGTAAGTAAGCCTCTATCATGGCCACCTACAAAATTGTAAGACAAGGCATTTTGAGGAATCGGACCAACGAATCCATAATCAAAAACACCAGCTAGAAATAAAACAAAAATTAGATATGTAACCGTACATAACACTCGATATGCAAGTTTTAGGAACTACTCTTCTACAGAAGTTTCTTCTTAATATAACTATCTACCATCACTTCAGGCAAACAAAAAACTACCTAGCATCTTCTATGCATGGATAACTATTTTAGCTCCCATTTAAAGTACTTTAGATGAATATTTGTACAATTTCTCATTCATGACTCTACTGTAGTGAAGAAAAACCTATAGCAATGTAAATAATTTTATTACTGAAAAATAATATTAAACTAACAACATACAATCTGCATTGGCACTTTTTCAAAAATATGTACTGAATAACTTTCGGACAATTTCAATCATTCATATAACTTTTTTACATAAACAATAAGAAATAGTTAATTTAACTTGTAAGGTTATGATAATGATTTGGGCATTTTGCCTTTTTGTGCACCACCCCACCCCCTCCCCCCCCTAAACAAAAACAAAAAATAAAAACAACACCCTTAATTGGATTTGGTCCTTTTGAATCCCCCTAATCAGTTTTAGGCAAAATGTGCCCTTTTATCTTAAAGAAAGCAAAACAGCTGTTACTGTAGCTGTAAATTTTTTTTTTTTTAAAAAAAAACAATTTTCTTTCTTTCTCCACCATCTCTCCTGCCAATTTCTCTCTCTCTCTCTCTCTCACATCTTCCGCCAATCTCTTTCCCTCGGCGCTCTTCCTTGAGCTAGTCCATGAAACCGGAGCTTGTTGGCGAGTTTGGGATAGAGAATGCCCCACCTCAAAATCATAACTTTTGAAAAGCAAAACTCCAAAAATAACGAATTTTTGTCAACCAGTCTTTGTTATATTACAAAAGAGAGTAACTAAGAGATTTTCCTTCTTGCATATTTAAGGAAACACTATATAACTTAGTTCAAATCAATGTTTTTTTTTGGCGAGCCGGGCTAAGTTTTGGTAAACTCAAATCCTGGCACGTGCCGACCGTCCCAATGGTGTGTGTCAACCGTGCCGATATACACTTATTTAATATTTTTTAAAAATATAAAATTAATTTTATTTTAAATAAGATTTTTTGGAACGTGCCGTGCCGATAAATGCCGAAACAGAACGTGCCGCCCAGCACGGCTGTGCTGTCTGACACAGAAAACTATGGTCCAAATATGTGGAAACTCTTTTAATATGTATAGAAATACTAGGAACACACAAGAACATAAAAACATTAGAGAACACAAAATCACCGAAAGTGCCTTCTTGGAGCTCTCGGTGCTATTAATGTGTCCCAAGGTTTTCTTAGATGTTCGTGTGTGTTTCTAGATGTTCGTGTATACATTAAAAGATTTCATTGTGTTTGGAAAAAACATTATATGGTGTTTCCTTCATTATTCAAGGAAAAAGCTGTTACTAACATACAGAACACAATCTAACTACCCAAAACACTTGGAGCCCTTGCAATACGCATAACAACACCTAGGAACATACACGAACGTGTAGGAACACTGGGAAAACACATAAAATCACCGAAAGTGTCTTCTTGTAACTCTCGATGCTTCTATATGTTCCAAGGTGTTTGTGTTCCTAAGTATTCGTAGGTGTTCATGCATACATTGAAAATTTTCCATTGTGGTTGGACAAAATTATATAGTGCTTCCTTCATTATTCAAGAAGAAAACTCCCTTATGAACGAATGGGAACATCATATAACTTACCCAAAACACATCGGAAGTCTTGCAATACGCATACGAACACCTAGAACACTACAAACACATAGGAACACCGGGGAAAACATAAAATCACCGAAAGTGCCTTCTTGGAGCTCTCAGTGATACTGTGTTCCAATGTGTTCCTAGGTGTTCATGTGTTCCTAGGTGTTCATAGATATTTGTGTATACATTAAAAATTTTCATTATATTTGGACAAAATGATATAGTGTTCCCTTCATTATTAAAAAAGAAAAATCCCTTATGAACGTATGGGAACACCATATGACTTACCAAAAATATTGGAACTCTTTCAATATGCATAAGAATACCTAGGAACACGAACACATAGGAACACTGGGGCACATATAGAATCACTAAAGTGCCCTCTTGGAGCTCTCAGTGTACTATTGGCGCCAAGCTGTTCGTTGGTGTTCACGTATACTTTGAAGATGTTTCATAGTGTTTGACAAACTAAAATGGTGTTCCTTCCTTATTCAAGAAGGAAAATCCCTTAGGAACACATGGGAACATCAAATAACTTTGTCAAATACAATGAAATGTTTTCAATGTATACACGAACACCTAAGAACACATACGAACACCTAGGAACATCTTGAACACATAGTAGCACCAAGAGCTCCAAGAAGGCACTTTCGGTGATTCTGTGTTCCCATGTATTCCTATGTGTTCGTGTGTGTTTCTAGGTATTTTATGCATATTAAAATCATTCCAGTGTGTTTTGGATAAGTTATACGGTGTTCCCATGCGTTCCCAAGGGATTTTCCTTCTTGAATAATGAAGAGAACACTATATAAATTTGTCCAATGAAACTTCTTCAAAGTATACACTAACACCTAGGAACATACGAACACCTACGAACATCTGGACCAAATACTAGCACTGAGAGCTCCAAAAAGGCACTTTCGTGATTTTGTGTTCCCTAGTTTCTATGTGTTTGCATGTGTCCTATGTATTTTTATACATAACAAAAGATTTTCGTGTATTTGGACTAGTATATGGTATTAGCTTAAATATTCAAGAAGGTTACTCTCTTTAACAATGTAACAACCACTTGGTGGAAAAAATTTTGTAATTTTCGGAGTTTTTCTTTCAGAAAGTTCTGATTTTAGGTTAGGGCGTTCTCAATCCCAAACTTGCTGGCAAGCTCTGTTCATGGACTAACATGAGGAGGAGCTCCGAGAGAAAACGATTTTACAAAAGAGATGGGAGAGATCTAAAGAAAGAGAAATTAGCGAGAGAGATGGGAGAGAGAACGAGAAAGAAAGTTGCATTCTTTTTTAAAAAAAATTACAGTTACAGTAACGACGTTTTGTTTTCTTTAGAATAAAAACATCGAGGGCATTTTGGTTATGTTACATGACAAAAAGGCATATTTCAACTAAAACTGAGTAGGGGGCACAAAAAGGCAAAATGCACATAATGATTCGGTTACAGTTAAATTTCTTGCAAAATACGCCACTAAATTAGTACTTGCAAAATAATGATTAACTGGCTTTTATAAACATGCGCATTGTGGAGGACACTGCATTCACTTTAGTATACTATATACGGATAGATAGCCACACAGGTTAGATTCATATATAGATAGATTGAGTTCTAAGAACTTCCATACTGCCATCCCTGTAAACAAAACACTCACCGTTTCGTCACTTCTTCCTGTCAACTTGAGGTATTGTAGAGTACACCATCCACAGGAAAAAAGCCCATTGTTGCTCCATACTCCGGTGACATGTTAGCTATTGTTGCTCTATCAGCCAAAGATAGCTCACCCACACCCTCACCTAATTGCCAAAGTTGAGAGAAAAGAGACAAAGTTAGAGCAGAAGAAAATTTTAACAAGTTGTGATCGAGCTCGTACCCGACCGATGTCTTAATTGTTCAAAGGTAGAGGTGGCTAGGAAGAGCGCGAGTAATCACAATACAAACGATCTTTTTTTACGTGAAAACCCTCGGTTGGGACAGAGGTAAAACCAAGGGTTCGTTCGTGCCCGGCGAGAGAATAATCACTAAGAATCGATTGGACAAAGTACAATAGTCTCTCAGTGTCTAAGTCCGAGCTCTTTAAGTAGTGCGGACAGGTTCTCACAATCTCTAAGTTTGTTCCCCTCCAAAAAAGAGAGAAAAAACCCATGTTGTATCTAGTCTTGAACTTGTTACCTCGGCTCTGCTCCCATAGGATTATCTCAGGCTCGAGCCTACATAGGCTCGGATCTGCCCCTGCTCGCTCTGACTCGGTTTGATGGGTCGCAATTTGGCCCGATTGCTTTGTGTTCCAATTGCTAAAATTTGGGTAAATCGGCTTCAAACTATGCTGATCTAGGCTGCCTGTATTGATATCAAAACAGTTTGATGTCAATTTAGCCCAAATTTTAGCAATTGAAACACAAAGCAATCGTGCCCAAATTACAACCAATGAAGCTAAATCAGACAGAGCAGCGACAGAGCCGAGCCTATCTAGGCTACGAGTTTGAGATAATCCGACAAGAGCAGAGCTGAGGCAACAAGTTCAAAACTAGATAACGATAGGGGCTTTTTCTCTCTTTTTGGGAGAGGAACGGACTTACAAAGATTGTGAGAACCTGTCCCCGCTACTCCAAAAGCTTGGACTTAGACATTGAGAGACTGTTACTAAGTCCGTCAATTCTCAGTGATTATTCTCTTGCCAGGCATGGAGATCCGTGGTTTTACATCGGCCTGAGCCGAGGGTTTCCACGTAAAAAATATGTTTGTTTTGTGTGATTACTCGCGCTCTTCCTACCACCTCTGCCTATTAAAAATTTAAGACATCGGTCGACCAAGTTGAAAGTAATGTATAGGACAGGTAGCTACCATAGAACTCCACAAATTTTCCAACAACTCCATGTTTTCTCAACATCTGGGTGACTGTTAAAACTAGGTCAGTTGCTGTAACACCACTACGCAATTTTCCAGACAACTTGAACCCAACAACACCGGGCAATACCATGCTCATCGGCTGAGAACCAAAGTTAAAAATTAGGAATGAACAAAAATACACAGTAGAAATCTGATGGTTTTTTTGGAAAGAAGCACAAAATTGGTGCAAACACATAAATAGACATGATTAAGTAAAAAGAAAAGAAAATCACTAATATAACAAGGCTGGATATTAGAGGTGAAACTTAAGGAGGGGTTTGCACATGACATGAATGTAAAAAATAATTTCTTCAGAGATGTCGAGGTATAATATTTTACGTGCTCATCCATTACCACATGAAGAGGTGGAATTTGGACCTCGGCCATTTGATTGGACCACCAAGGGTGGTTTAATGAAGAACTATGAAATCATACTATTACATTATTTTTCTAAAGTTATAACATTTGAAATAAAAAGTAACCATTACATTGGAACTTTATGTGTCTTCCAAAGGATGTGTATTAACACCTCCAGAGAACTGACAATCGTTAGCTTAAATATGTTGAACACTAATGATCATCACAACAATCAGATTCAGTTTCGAATAACCATTCATTCCTCCTGTTATTTTCTGGTCAACTATGTTATTAGTTCGTAACAGGCCACCAAATCCACTTGGTGTCCAATAATTATAGCACAAACAAAAGCAAAGAAAGAAAATAGGAAAGACAGAAAAGTTAACTGAATAAATTATGATATAGCATATTATTCTCAAACAACTGTATGACTGTTACTTTCTAGAGAAACATGAACATTCACACTAACCACCTTTGCATCACTTTCTGGACGGGAAGAGAATCAGAACATATCATGTCTAGCTTGAAAATTCAAGCTGAAGCATGGCTGATGGAGCAGGGGAAGAAATAGGGAAATTGTACCTGACCGAGCATCGCAGCTTCAGCTTCAATTCCTCCAACACCCCATCCAGCCACTCCAAGCCCATCAATCATAGTAGTATGCGAATCAGTACCAACAACACTATCCGGATGCAAAATGCCGTTTGTGTTGAAAACAACCCGACCAAGGTATTCCAAATTAACCTGAAAGGTTATCATGGAACCCAATAGCGTACAAAGTGAAGAATGGCCCAAAGGGAATCAATTTATAATTGCTATCGTAAACCTTGCTAGTGGTGTACATGCTATGGAATAGGAATTATGTACTTTTACCTGATGAACAATTCCAGAACCTGGAGGAACAACGAGCATATTGTGGAAAGAAGTAGATCCCCATTTCAGAAATGCAAACCTCTCCCTGTTCCTTTGAAATTCAAGTTCCATATTGGCCTGTACTGCATTTTCTGATCTTGCAAGGTCAACTTGCACAGAATGATCAATGACAAGATCCACTGGAACCTGCACCAGAAAAGTTAAGGAACTCAGTAAGCTGGCAACGAAAGTCAAGGGATAGCTGGTTTTCATGAACACAATCAAAATGTACCATGAGAGTCACAGAGTACTAAACATGTCAAAGTAGTACTTAATTTGAAATATTTAGTTAATTTGTGAACTTGCAGAACACTAAAATAATTAGACAAATGTCATTGCTTGATATTTCAATTTACAGGTAAAAAAAATTATATAACAGTATCCTTTTTTTGTATGCATATTCTTAGGAATTCACACCCAAAATAAAGAACACCAAGAGCAGCGGATACCAAAGGGTTAATCTTGTTAGAATCACCGCCCAAATTGTTCATTGCATCACGCATGCAGGCAAGGTCCACAACAGCTGGCACTCCAGTAAAATCCTGTCCATTACAATTATAGGATGAAGTTATAAAGGAGAAACATTGGCAGGTAACTATATAGCTAGGTACCCACAACATACCTGGAGAAGTACACGAGCAGGCTTAAAGGGGATCTCAACTTGCTTGGGAGCAGTGTTCTCCCAGTCAAGTATCTTCTCAACATCATTCTTTTTTACTTGAAAGTTATCACAGTTACGGACTGCTGACTCCAGGAGAATCCGAATAGAGTATGGCAGCTTATCTGCAAAAAAAAAAAAAAAAGAAAAAAAAAGAAAAAAAAGAAAAAGAAAAAGAAAGGAAAGGTCTCTATCAGAAAAGAGCAATTGGAGTATCCTCAAGTTTCTTTACGTAAAGGACAAACACCTAGGAAAAACCATGAATCATTGGACAATGACAAGAACGAAAGTAAGTTGTGCAAGATCAATCATGACTACTACCATTCCCCTATTATCCACATTTATGAACCCTATCTTTAAGTTAAATCATAAAAAACTACCACTATTAATGCAGGAGCAAAAGCATCTTTCTCACAATTTCCAGCTTTTCTAGAATTTAGCTCAACACTTCCTTGACTACTCAGTTGCAATAAAAAATCAATGTCAAAGCATCATTTATAAGAAACCATATAGTTTCAATGGCAGTAGATCTTTACCCAACCATAAGAATTTAATGACAATGTCAATTTTAACTATGCATTCCTAAGTATATAGAATGCGTTTGGTTGCTTTTTGGATGTACATGTAGATCGTAGAATAAGCTAAATTAAGCTACTAGCTGTGTTTGGTAAAACAAATTTTTCAACAAATTTAGCTTAAACGTAGCTTATAAATGGACAGTTTGTACAGGATACCAACACTCTATAGAAATAGTGTGCAAGCACCAGCTGAACAAGCTAGATCTAGCTACAAGCTACAACCAAACACAGCTTTTGAGACTCGAGCACAAGAAGACATTTTTTTGAAGTCATTGAATCTGAAAAACCCAAAGGAACAAAGAAATTACCGATCCTAGGATCATTCAGGGCAGGAAGGCTGTAGTATTTCCCGAATTCACCGCCATCAGGATTTGGCAAACTAGTAAAGACATTCTTGAATGGATGCTCTGACGCTGGATCCATACAAAACACACATTCATCAAACAACTAAGCATCTTACACTATATACTCGTAAATCCAATCTAAGCAATTCGAACAATTCGAACAAACGACCAGATCCACTTGTAAATCACAGAGTTGTTCTACGAGCGATTGCGGGAAATACATTATTCATTCTTAAGTCCAAAATGCTTCGATTCTCACGAGTGAATCTTGTTTAAAAAATAAAATTGCTTATTTCAATGTTTAGTGTGTGGAAGCAAGTGTTTCTGTAGTAAATTTATTCTAGAGAGTATGAAGCTCGTGTGGTAGGGTGATTAATTTTGCAGAATGTAATTTTCAAATACATGTTTGGCTAAACTTGAAAGTTTCACAATTTGTCCCATGCTTAGGCCACCTTTTCAAGTTTTCAACATAGCGGGCTTTTTTTATTTTTATTTTTATGTTTTTTTAAATTTCTTTTTCTAATTTATCTTTTGACGCGAATACCAACATTGGTGATGAAGAAATCCGGTTACTCGATAAAATACAGCTTTAAGGATCTTTTGCATACTCATAGCTTAAGAAGTCATCATAAAAGTAAATATGGTTCACATGAATACTTCTAGTTCTTAGATAACTCAAGGTAGCGGAGTGAATGTTTATACATTTTTCTTTTTATTTTCAACATTCCTTATTTTGTATTTTATCTTTTGACGTGAATCCAGACATGTTGGGTGACGGAAAAAATCAATACATTAACATGCACAGCGAAAATTTAAAATTTTTACAACATTGCCCGTAAAATCCGAAACAGGATCCCATTAGTATACTAAAATAATCGTACTAACATGTATATCATATATATACATGATAAATCGCATGATAAAATAAATTAATCTAATTAATTTATTCGGTCCTATCATGCTGCTAATCGCGTTTTACGAGATTATCGGAATACCTTGAATCCGTGAAATTTGAACTCCAGAATAAAATCAAGCAGTCGTCATCATGAGTAGATTAGGTTCCGATGAATCAAGTCGCGAACGTACCCGGCCTCTAACAGTAATCCACGTGGAGACGATTGCGAAACCGAAATCGATTTAATCGAGTTAAATCGAATAATAACTTGATTTGGGCTGTCGGGCTGTCAATCCGATATGCAAGCCTAGCCCGTATACAACGTCTTCTTCTTCCTCTTCTCGCTGAACTGCTGCCGGCTATCAAGCTCGCCGCCGCCGACTCCTCTCGCCGTCAAGAACTCAAGGATCAATCTCCGGGCTGTCATCGTCACCGCTGAGGTGAAGAAACGCCGCAGATCGCCAGAGTTCCCGGTGCAACACCTTGCAGTCCGCGAGTTAATCGGAGCTTTCAACTTGCCGTCGTTCACCTTTGTCCGAACTTCGTCGTCGTGATGTCCCAGAGGAGACGCTGCTGACGTCGCCGTCGAGCTCAGTCTTGCGAACGACGATCGTTGCCGAGAGCTCACCGACGCAAAAACGACGCCGATGCTGGTGAAGATGATCGGAGGAGAAGAGATAAAAACGTGCGCACACTGTGGCCGACGAGGAGGAGTATATGTAGCTGTGCTAGCAGCGGTTCAGCTTCCTCAACGTGCGTTGGCCGGCGGCAAAGCGTCGTGTACCGTCGACGGTTACGCGCCCGCGAGAAAACCAGAACGCAATAAATCCTCTAAATCAACGTTTCACAAAATCAGACCCTCGTGAGTTTGCAAAACCTTCGGCCACCAAAACATTTTTGGCAAATTTAGCCCCTCACGTTATTAAATTTGTTTTCGCGATCGCGTCTCATTTGCGTGTGATCCATTAGGTTCAGTACCATGCCGGCAGTGAATAAATAGTTAATTCACCCAATTAACAAATAATTAGTTCAACCAACTAATTCTATTTATCCACAGATCATGGTTAACGTCTAGCAACATGCCATGACCACCTATGTGGTATAAATTTTAAATTCATCATCAAAACCTCTTATGTGAATAGTTACCATGCCCTATAATTCTTTTGTTCATTTCTAACATCCCGAATGAGTTTAGAGTATGAATATCAGTCAAACTCTAAATCAGCACAATCATATGTATCTGTCTTAATAGATTAGCTCTGTAGTGATATTAAGAACTCTTCTTAATTCACATCGTATCTCGGCCAAGAATTTTCTGAGCTATTAAAGACACATAGAATGTTCTCCTCCTTATTAGGAGGTGACAGATTCTTTATTGGTTCTCATCTATCTTCATATGCGAATATCTATACCCAGATGGCACCCGTGTACAGCTAAGCTGCCGTACTTGGATACACACGAAAGTATAAATGTTCTACACATAAGATACTATGGCAACCTCAAGTCAAAGGATCAAGGCGCAACTATCACAGAAAAGAATCACCATTGACTAATTCCATTAGTATTCTTTTAGCGAGTCAATTCAGTGAACTCATTCTCTAATTATCACATACACACTTACTTCAGTGTCAACTACACTTGTAGTAATGAGATCACTACTCTCATCATATGAGACCGTAAGCTGTGTATTAGTCTTTGCGGTGCTATTGAGCCCCTACTCAATGCACCTATGATTAATGATATTTTGGACTTAGATTTATAAGATGTTAGGTCTCATTATCATAATCTACTATTATGATCCTAAATCTATTGCCCTTGTCCATGGGGTTTATCATATGCATTCATAAACATACACAAAAATATGACGATGCGATAAATAGGAATAACCATAATTAAACAAATAAATAAACAAAATATATTTTTAATAAAGTGTGTGTTTGCCAATATATCAAATATAATTGGCTTTTAGGGTATCTACTCTTTCATGACATTGGTGATGAAAGAATCCAGTTACTCGATAAATACAGATTAAGATGCTTTGCGTACTTATGCCCTAAGTTATCGTTTGACGTAAAAATAAACATGGGTCTCATGAATACTTTTAGTTACTAGATAATTTTAAGCAGCAGAGTAAATGTTTTCGCATTTTTTATCTTTCTTTTTTTTTTCTTTTTCTTGGAAAAGTTGCTAATTATCAAGCTAAATCAAGAGCATGCATTGTTCTTTTTATTCTGCAAAACTTGGTGAAATTGTGGAATTTCATGGTAAGTAGTGAAATAAGGCAATTTTATGATTAAATAAGACTCATTCTAGAGTTGCATTACAAAAACTTCATTCAAACAAGAGTAGTCTATTGAAAAGATAAGATGTAACAAAATAAAAATTCAGATACATAAAATGACTAGTGACAAATCAAACATAGTCCTAACATGACTTTATTGAAAAGAAACAGACTAAGACAGTCATTCATCCTGGAACAAACTTGTGTTGATATTGTTGATTCCCCCGTCAGGAGTACTGGTAGAGGCAATGGTATTCGGGGTAGTTGCAGCAACAGTCAGTGTCGTGTCTACAGGATTAAGCTTTATCTTTCCCGTATCAAGTAGCTCATTTATCTTGTTTCGCAAAATGTAGCAATTATCTGTGGAATGACCCTGGGCACCACTATGGAATTCACAATAAGCATTTATGTCATACTACTTAGGAAATCGAAGCGTGAATTGTCGAGCCGGAATTGGCTTCAGCAGACCTTCCTTAGCAAAGTGTTTGAATACTTCTGCTTGAGAAACTTGCAAAGGTTCACGCGGACGAGGTCGTTGGATTTGTTGTTGAGTTGCGGCTTGTTGCTGCTGAACTTGATATGACTGATTAATTTGCTGAGGTTGATATGTATGTTGCTGTAATTGCTGATATGGGAGGTTTTGATTGTTGTATTGTGGAGCCTGGTATTGTACAGTTATTTGATATTGTGCAGGAACTCGATATAGTGACTGTTTGAAATTACCTGCCCCACTGATATTATTTACTTCTTTCTCTTTCTTCTTGTTCTTAGCTTGTTTGTCAGATATTTCAAAAATATTATCAGTGCCAGTTCAATCCTTAATACAGTAGTGGCTGACTGAGCGAAAGTAGATGAAATAGCAGAAACAGTTTTGATTTTATCGTCTAGACAGCTCAAAGTCATGAATTCGTCAATCAGTTCTTTTTCAGTCATAGGAGGGGTGATTTGAGCAGCAAGATTCCTCCATCTTTGAGCGAAGGTACGAAATTTTTCATCCTTTTTTGGGAGTCAAAAGTTTCAGTGAAGATTTATCAGGTGCCAAGTCTTTGTTGTGTTGATAGTGGTTAAGGAAGGCGTTCGCAAGATCTTTCCAACTTTTGATTTCATTCTTATTTAAATTCAGATACCAACGAATAGCTGGTCCTTTAAGACTCTCTTGAAAGTAGTAGATCAACATCTTTTCATTCTTGAGATATGCCCCCATCTTGTTACAATACATTGAGATATGCACTTGGGGGTCATCAGTTCCGTCATATTTCTCAAAATCCGGGACTTTAAAATCTTTTGGAATCTCCAAATCAGTGATGATGCAAAATTGAGCAGGATCCATTGTTCTCCTTACGCATTCCAGGTTATTCAGACGATTCAGGATAGTTTCGACCTTATCTTCAATTTGCTGGTTGTCTGATGGGATAGTATCATGTTTTTCTTCGATGTTTACAGTGGATGGTTTGGCCGGAGGATTGGGAGGCAGTATCCTTTGAGTTTCTGGTTGAACTGTTGGAACAGATTGTGGCAAAGCATACTGGTTCTGTTTTGGTTGTGGAGGTAGGCTATAAGGATCATACTGTATATGTTGTGCAGATTGCCGTTGCTAGGGTTGTACAGACGACGAACTTGGATCTCCTATTTGCTGAGTTTTTGCATTGTTGTGATCAACAAGTTGGGTCATCATTGTGGTCAGACGCTCCAACTGCTTACCCATGTCATTAAGTTGTCTGCAAAGTTCTTCATTTTTCTTCTTCAATTGTTCATTTGCTTCGTTGTCTGCCATTGTTGTAGAAGTGTGACGTCGAGAGCGAAGCAGATAAGGACTTTTTTTTGTGATAGTCGTCTTGATCGTCTTTATGTAAAGAAGACGTGTGTCAGTGATATGCAGAAGTCCAATTGAGAAAAAAAAATGATTTTGTGAAAAGATTTTATTTGAAAAGATTTTTTTTTTTGGAAAATAATTGAAAAGAAAAGAAAAGAAAGTGATTTTGTGAAAAGATTTGATTTTTTTTTTTTTAAATGATGAAAAGAAAAGAATTTTTAAATTTTTTTTTGAGAATGATTTTGTGTAAAATAGGAGAAGAAAAGGTATTTGTGAAAAGAAAAGAATTTTTGAAAATTTTAGTTAAAAGATTTTTTTTTAAAAAATGTTGCGAAAAGAAAAAGTTTTTTTTTTTTTTGACAAAAGTTTTCTTTTTCTTTTTGGAAAGAAAAAAAAAGTTTGTTGAAAAAGTTTTTTTTTTTTTTTTAACAAAAAAGTTTTTTTTAAAAGGGTTTTAAAAGGGTTTTTTTTTTTTTTTTGTTTGTTTTGGAAAACGAATTTTTTCTTGAAAAGAAAAAGTTTTTGGGTGCCCCTAAGAAAAAAATGCCAGTTGGAAAATTATGGGTGCTTATTGGCCGGGCTTATGGACTACCTATATACATTGTATGCAAGTTCCGATTATCCCAGTGGTTTGTCTATCAGCCTGTCATTGCTAGGTTCCTCCCGACGACCATTGCACATAGTATATCAGCTCGCGGTATTACCCAGATAACATCTTAGCTGGGATAAGGGGCCGGGCATTACGAACTACCCACGTACATTGTACGTAAGCTCCGATTGTCCCGGTAAATTAGATGGGCATATGCCCTAGGTCATCATATGCAATGCAATATAAACTATATGTATAGAAGAACAAGAAAAACATCAAATATAAAGAATAAACAGACATACATCAATACGTGCCAAACAAAATCAAAATTTATTTTAATCACTGATAATGATGAGTCTGACGAGTCCCCAGTGGAGTCGCCATCTGTTGACGACCTTAAAGAAAAAGGATTTTTGGAGTCGAAACCTAATTTTTATGAAAAATTAGGAAATCAGATAAGGCACTTTTGAGATTCTTAGGCTTGTTCGTCGGTTACGTGTTGGGAAGACGGTACACCCCTATATCGCCCCTCAAAAGAGGGTACTCGATAAGTGATTATAACGATTTTTTATTTATTTTGACAAGTAAAAATAGATCGAGCATGAATAATCGTAAATTGAAAAAATAAATGTAAAATATGAAGTCTATTTGTGTGTATGTCGATATGCTTATCATTTTTGATAGTGTTGGGCTCAGCGCATTTTCGTTTCTTCTTCATCGCCAATTTATATTATGTTTAAAGGTAGAGATATCCATCTCGTCCCTTATTTGTATGAGTGTGATATTTATTATTTGAAGAATCAGTATCCACCGGATCTTTTCATATATTTTAAAATAGTTTATGAAGTGTGATATTTATTATTTGAAAAATCAGTGTAGTTTTAACTTCAATTTTATTTGTTAATAAAAAAAATATCAACTATGAATAAGCATATGTCATGCATAATGAGAGGTTCGTTGTTGGATTTGTTTTGTTTTATGAATTGTGTTGGAGTTTGTGATTTGTGTTTGAATATATTTTCGTTATCCGTGCATGCGTGTTCGAGCGTGCCGCGGGTGTGTCATGTGGTTGGTGATCCCGTAGGCATGAGGGAGTGCTTGGTTGTGTGCGTGTCGGGGTTGGGTGTTTGTTTTTACCGGATTTGTGCTGTGCAGAGCACTTTCGGTCGACCGATTTTCTGTTCCGGTCGACCGAAAGTTGCGTGCACCCGTGGATAAGTTCGGGTCTTGAGTTTATTGTTTACCCCTTCACCATTTCTCGCCATCTCCCGACCTGGAGCTCCCTTGGCCGACCTAGGTGAGTCCCATCATCTTCTCCCTTGGTTCCTTGGCATTGATCATCCTATCTCTCTCCCTCACTCTCTTGGCTCTTCTTGACCTAGCTTTTCTCCCGGGTGTTTACGAGTTGTGGTGAGGTCGTGTTCTTGCGAGTTTTCTGCCGAGCCCTCGAGGTGAGTGGTTTGCACCTCTTGCTTGTATGTGATTGTGGTGTTGGTGTATGCTATTGAGATGATTTATGTGATACAAGCATGATTATATGATATTTAAATTTTGGTGGAAACCCTAGATTTTGTGATATGTGGTATATGAGCATGTTGTGATGCTAGCATGATGGTAATGTGTTATTACAACTTGCTAGTGTGATTTGGTACTTATATGTTATTGGTAACTATGTGGTTTGGACATCGGATGGGAACACTTTCTTATTTACGGAAATGTTGGATATATTGCATACGTTGGATATGTGTTGGTTTGGAAATTTGGAATGCGTGGAAACCGTTGTATGTCTATCACTAGTACTTATGCGATTGGTGTGCCCAATGTGAGTATTGTTGTGATTAGAGACATTGACAACGTGAGCGCTAATGAGACTTGATAAAGTGAAAATATTTGTGGTGGGGCTCTTTCGTTGGACTGCATCGCCCAGGTTCGCTCTCCCGTGTTAGTCGTGTGGATATCGACCGGGATCGAAATGGGACGATGTGGGCGCCGGAGTCCCAGATTAGTTGTCTCGAGAAGAGACCGGTGGGCGTAGTTAAGGCCAGCCCGAGGCCAGGGTGGCGGCTACGAGACCAGGCGAGGCTTGAATCGGAAATTCCGGAAAGGCCGGTATATCAAGTAACTCCCTTAAGGCCAAAAGGGATCGCCCCGCTGTAGGGTACTGGGGGACGCGATGTGCACCGTGTTTGACCCAGATCCTTGGTGCTGCGTGTACCAAAAGGGTGTGTTGCGTTGCAAATGAGAAAGGACTAACGGGTGATTAGTCAAGCAAACGCTAACATAAGAAAGTAAAGAATAATTGGTTTGGTATGGGATTGCGTTATTTACATGATGATGTATTTGGTTATGGAAATGCTTTACTTGGTATTTATTGGATTGTGTTGTGTTTGGATGTGTTGGTGAGAGGTGCCGCGATCGTTATTCGCGCCGCTCACTGAGTCATTATGACTCACCCCGTTGTTTTCTTTTTTCAGATCCGTTAGATCGTGGGAAGGCACCGGCAAGAGGGTGCTAATTTCCAACGCTAGCTCAGAAAGATTTGGGAAGGTATACTTTTGGGAATGGGATAATTATACATAACTTAGTTGTAATAAATCATGTAAAAATTAACTTTGGAAGCACTAACTTACATTTTGATATTTTTGGGTGGTTTGTAAACCCTTTAGAATTGTAAACCTTAGTTGAGAAGGTTTAATCTCTAAAGGTTATATTTAAGTTTATGATGTAAATGGATATCTATGTTATACTTTTGTGTAAAGAAGTCTCCGATTTGGAATTTGAACCTTTCGCAAGTGTATTTGGATATTTGTCCTTGTAACATTGTAATGAATGAAATTATGGTTTGATCAAAATAGATACTTGAGTTCTTAAAGTTCGTATTTTCGATGTTTCGAAAATGTTTGTTTAATGTGATTGATGTGCTTTTGGTGGAATTCGATACCTGCATGTGTTTGTTATGTATGTGAATATATGATGTTTGAATGATTTAGAAAAATGTTTAAGAAAATGGGGTGTTGAGTATTTGGTTGCTGCAAATCTCTTTTGCAGAAACTGCAGGTATCGGTCGACCGAAATTGGATCGGTCGACCGAAACCTGAGTTGTTCTGTTTTCGTTTCTGGTCGACTTCCGGTCGACCGATAATTAATTTCGGTCGACCGAAAATAGCTCTGTAATTCATCGTCAAAATTTTCGTATTTGGCTTCCGAATTTGATTTCGATGCTTTGAGGGGTTCTTATAATTACTAACTAGTTTACAATCCCAAAACTTTTGGAAAAATACAGGTCGAGCCGGTATTTCGAAAATAGTTTTCTATTTACGTAAGTTTTAAAGAGGTTTGGGCCTTAGATTGCTTAGGATCCTCTGGTGTCATCTGGGGAGATTGATACCTTAGTATCCTATGCAAACTGAGCTTGGTCTGAGACCGAACCGCCTCCCCCGCGGGTTCTCGTCTCGGACTGAATGTCCAGGTTGCGGCTCTCCTTATTTGAATTTAGAGATTGAGATTTGAAACGAACTCCTGATTGTTTAAGCTTCCGCAAAACTATTTATTTCGAATTTTATTTCTTTGCGAAAAATTATTTCCCTCCGTCGCGGCCCTCGGCTCGCGGGTCGTGACAGTTATGGTATCAGAGCATTGTGTAACTTAGTGCTTCCTAAACAACTAAAACTTGTAAACTGATGGGTTGTGAAAACGAGAGTAGGACGATTAGAGTAAATCGTTGATTAGGTCGTTGTGGTTGCAGGATGCCGCCACGTGGTCGTCCGCGTCGGGTTCCGAGTCCGGATTTACCGGAGGAGCCGCGTGTTAGCGAGGATGTGGTTAGGGCCCTTCGGGATGTCGTTCGGGCTGTGCTGGACGAGCGCGAGGCCGAGCGAGCTGAGAATCCCCAGGTCCCGGAACCTATCCCTGTTCCCGGAGTGGGTGAGGCCGTCCCGGTACAGGCAGAAGTAGTTATTGAGGATCCGATGCAGGAAAGATATTTGCGATATTTGGGCCGATTTCATAAGCTGCGACCACCGAGTTTTGAGGGTGGTTCAGATCCAGATATGGCCGACACTTGGCTCCTAGCTGTGGAGAAATTGTTTAAAACTTTGAATTGTCCGATGGAATTTCGGGTACCATTAGCGGCTTTTACATTTTCGGGAGAAGCCGAGCATTGGTGGAAGAGTGTGGAGGATCGGATTGGACAATTTGGTTCATGGGCCGATTTCCTAGTGTTGTTCAACCGACAGTATGTTCCGGAGTCCGTGAAAAGGACGAAGGAGGAGGAGTTTGAGAGGCTGAAGCAGGGTGGTATGTCCGTCTGGGAATACCATGCCAAGTTTATGGCGTTATCGAGATATGTCCCGCATCTTCGTGCTGACGAGTTGCGTATGGCGAGGAAATTTCGAAATGGTTTGAAATGGGATATAATCAGTAGAATGGCAGGGAAGGAGTACGCCACGGTCCATCAGACCTTGGAGAGGGCGCAGAACATTGAGGCCGACTGGGCCCGTGAGAAATCCGAGAGAGTGCAGAATGATCCGAAGGGAAAAGGAAAGTTTGTGCCTAAGAAGAGGAAGTTTGGCGTCTCGCCGATACCCGAACCGTCTCAAGTGGGGAGGGTAGGCAGCCGAGACCAATGTCAGAGATCGAGTGCTTTTACTGCCATGAGAAAGGGCATTTCAAATATCAGTGTCCGCGGTTACCGGCACAGCATCAGGGGCAGTGGGGTACAGTTTCGGCAGCCGCAGCAGAGGGCACCATTTCCGCAGCCGAGACCGCAGTATCAGCAGTACCGACCGCCGTTTCCGCAGCAGTCCAGGGAGTTCCGCGACAAGACCAGCAGGGCAGCAAGGACCACCACCGAGAGTTCCGGGGAGAGTTAATGCATTGACGAGTGAGGAAGCGGGTGGTAGTTCGACAGCTATAGCAGGTACTTTGCCAGTTTGTAGTTTATCAGCATTTGTACTGTTTGATTCGGGTGCTACACACTCATTTGTTTCGTCGAGTTTTGCTGTTAAATTACCCGTACATCTTGAAATATGATTGTATGTTTGAGGTTTCTACTCCTGCGGGTCACGTATTGTTTTCCGATTGTCGTTTTTGTGGGTGTGAGATTCGAGTCGGGGATCGAACTCTACACGCCGATTTAGTTGTTTTGGACATGTCGGATTTTGATGTTATCTTGGGAATGGATTGGTTAGCTGGCAACTATGCTAAGATAGATTGCCGAACCAAAGTCATCTCTTTTAAAATACCGCACATACCGAAATTCAAATTTTGTGGTGACGATTTTGGGGTAGGAATTCCTATTATCAGTGCAATGAAGGCAAGCAAAATGCTTGGGCAGGGTTGTGCAGGATATTTGGCATATTTGATAAACCCATCGTTGCAGACCGACGAACTGAATAGTATTTCCATCGTCAATGAATTTCCTGATGTTTTTCCGGAGGAATTACCCGGATTACCTCCTGTTCGTGAGACCGAGTTTCAGATTGAGTTGGTACCTGGAGCGACCCCGATATCCAGGGCACCTTATAGAATGGCTACCACGGAGTTGGCCGAGCTAAAGGCTCAAATTGAAGAGTTGTTAGATAAGGGTTTCATCCGACCGAGCGCATCGCCTTGGGGTGCGCCGGTTCTTTTTGTCAAGAAGAAAGATGGGAGTTTAAGGATGTGTATAGATTATAGGCAGCTTAATCAGGTTACGGTTAAGAACAAATATCCTTTGCCTCGTATCGATGACTTATTTGACCAGTTACAGGGAGCCGCAGTGTTTTCGAAAATTGATTTGAGGTCAGGGTATTATCAGTTGAGAGTTAGAGATGAGGACGTGCCGAAGACAGCCTTTCGTACTCGGTATGGTCACTATGAATTTCTTGTTATGCCGTTTGGGTTGACAAATGCACCAGCAGCGTTCATGGATATGATGAATCGCATTTTTCAACCTTACTTAGACCGTTTTGTGGTGGTATTCATAGATGATATTCTTGTATATTCCCGTAGTGAGGAGGATCATGCGGATCATTTGAGGCAAGTCTTGCAAGTTCTTCGCGAGAGGCAGTTGTTCGCGAAACTTAGCAAGTGTGATTTCTGGATGACTGAAGTGCATTTCTTGGGGCACGTAATCTCTCGTGAGGGCGTGGCGGTAGACCCGGCAAAGGTTGACGCAGTCCTACGGTGGGATCGACCCAAGAATGCAACCGAAGTCCGTAGCTTTTTGGGTTTGGCTGGTTATTACCGGCGTTTTATTGAGGGCTTCGCGAGGTTAGCTAGTGCGTTGACTAAGCTTACCCGGAAAGCCGTTCGCTTTGAGTGGAACGATGCCTGTGAGGAAAGTTTTCAGAAGTTGAAACACTTGTTGACTACCGCACCAGTTCTAGCCTTACCCGATGATCAGGGTGGGTTTGTTGTATATAGTGATGCGTCTTTTATCGGTTTGGGATGTGTGTTGATGCAGAGAGGCAGAGTGATAGCTTATGGCTCTAGACAGTTGAAAACCCATGAGGGTAACTATCCCGTACATGATCTTGAGTTGGCTGCCGTGATTTTTGCATTGAAATTGTGGAGACATTATTTATACGGTGAGGAGTTCGAGATATATACCGATCACAAAAGCCTACAGTATATCTTTTCTCAGAAGGAGCTGAATTTACGACAAAGGCGATGGATCGAATACTTGAAGGATTTCAAGTGCAATATCCTCTATCACCCTGGGAAGGCGAATGTCGTAGCTGACGCACTCAGCCGGAAGAGCTCGGCTAGGCTAGCTGGAATATCTATGAGAGAGTGGGACTTGGCGGAGCAGTTTACCCACCTGGGCATACGCGTATTTGAGCGTGAGCCGGGGGTTCTCTTCGCCACATATCGTGTCGAGCCGGAGCTACTTCAGAGGCTGAGGGCGGCACAGCAGGACGACACCACCTTGCAGGAGATACGTGGGCGCCTTGGGTCTGGAGAGATATCGGAATATCGTGTAGGTGCCGATGATATTATCAGATTCAGAGGCAGGATATGTGTACCGAGATCAGATGAGCTGAGGCATCAGATCCTATCAGAGGCTCACAGCAGTAGACTATCAGTCCATCCTGGAGGAACAAGATGTATAGAAATTTACGACAGCAGTTTTGGTGGCCAGGCATGAAGAAAGACGTCCGACAATTTGTGGCTCAGTGTATAGTTTGTCAGCAGGTGAAAGCAGAGCGACTTAGACCAGGTGGTTACCTTCAGCCATTAGAGGTACCGTCGTGGAAGTGGGAAGATGTCACGATGGATTTTATTCAGGCACTACCGAGGACGAGACACGGATTCGATGCAATATGGGTAGTAGTCGATCGTTTGACAAAGACCGCGCATTTATTCCTGTTCGGAGCACCTTTACGCCTGAAAGGTTGGCCCGAATCTTTATAGCGGAGATTGTTAGACTGCACGTGTACCGTTGAGTATTGTATCTGACCGTGACCCTCGTTTTACTTCGCGTTTTTGGCGAGCATTTCAGCATCAGATGGGTACCGATCTGAGGTTTAGCACAGCATATCATCCACAGACAGATGGGCAGTCAGAGCGGACTATACAGACTTTAGAGGATATGTTACGGGCTTGTGCATTGGATTTTAGCGGTAGTTGGGACGAACACTTATCTCTGGTAGAGTTCGCCTACAACAACAGCCACCATAGCAGTATGGCACCACATGAGGCGTTGTATGGCAGGCGATGCCGTACACCCTTGTTTTGGGATGACATGGTGGATACGGGGGCTGTGAGTACGGATGTTGTCGAGGAAGCTAACCAGAAGATCAAAGTGATCCGTCAACGACTTGTGACCGCACAATCCCGTCAAAAATCATATGCAGATCGACGTCGTCGAGCATTAGAGTTTCAGGTTGATGATATGGTTTTTCTTCGGGTGTCGCCGTTGAAAGGAGTACAGCGCTTTGGTATGAAGGGCAAGCTGAGTCCGAGGTTTATTGGTCCTTTCAGGATTATCGAGCGGATCGGCAATGCAGCATACAGATTAGACTTACCAGAGTGGCTTCGCATGTGCACGACGTATTCCATGTTTCGATGTTGCGGAAGTACTTGGGCGACCCATCCCAGGCTACTTCGTCGTCGCTTCCCATTCAGGAGGATCTCACTTTTGAGGAGCGTCCGGTTCGTATTCTCGATCGGAAGGACAAGGTCCTGAGGAACAAGTCGGTTCCTCTGGTCAAGGTTCTTTGGCGCAGTCAGCGGTTCGAGGAAGCTACCTGGGAACCGGAGGCTGACATGCGTGCGCGTTTCCCTCACTTGTTTGTTTCGGAGGACCGAAACCCTTAAGTGGGGAGGGTTGTGAGGTTCGTTGTTGGATTTGTTTTGTTTTATGAATTATGTTGGAGTTTGTGATTTGTGTTTGAATATATTTTCGTTATCCGTGCATGCGTGTTCGAGCGTGCCGCGGGTGTGTCATGTGGTTGGTGACCCCGTAGGCACGAGGGAGTGCTTGGTTGTGTGCGTGTCGGGGTTGGGTGTTGTTTGACCGGATTTGTGCTGTGCAGAGCACTTTCGGTCGACCGATTTTCTGTTCCGGTCGACCGAAAGTTGCGTGCAGCCCGTGGATAAGTTCGGGTCTTGTATTGTTTTGTTTACCCCTTCACCATTTCTCCCATCTCCCGACCTGGAGCTCCCTTGGCCGACCTAGGTGAGTCCCATCACCTTCTCCCTTGTTCCTTGGCATTGATCATCCTATCTCTCTCCCTCACTCTCTTGGCTCTTCTTGACCTAGCTTCTCCCGGGTGTTTGCGAGTTGTGGTGAGGTCGTGTTCTTGCGAGTTTTCTGCCGAGCCCTCGAGGTGAGTGGTTTGCACCTCTTGCTTGTATGTGATTGTGGTGTTGGTGTATGCTATTGAGATGATTTATGTGATACAAGCATGATTATATGATATTTAAATTTGGTGGAAACCCTAGATTTTGATATATGGTTTATGAGCATGTTGTGATGCTAGCATGATGGTAATGTGTTATTACAACTTGCTAGTGTGATTTGGTACTTATGATCATGTTATTGGTAACTATGTGGTTTGGACATCGGATGGGAACACTTTCTTATTTTACGGAAATGTTGGATATATTGCATACGTTGGATATGTGTTGGTTTGGAAATTTGGAATGCGTGGAAACCGTTGTATGTCTATCACTAGTACTTATGCGATTGGTGTGCCCAATGTGAGTATTGTTGTGATTAGAGACATCGACAACGTGAGCGCTAATGAGAATTGATAAAGTGAAAATATTTGTGGTGGGGCTCTTTCGTTGGACTGCATCGCCCAGGTTCGCTCTCCCGTGTTAGTCGTGTGGATATCGACCGGGATCGAAATGGGACGATGTGGGCGCCGGAGTCCCAGATTAGTTGTCTCGAGAAGAGACCGGTGGGCGTAGTTAAGGCCAGCCCGAGGCCAGGGTGGCGGCTACGAGACCAGGCGAGGCTTGAATCGAAAATTCCGGAAAGGCCGGTATATCAAGTAACTCCCTTAAGGCCAAAAGGGATCGCCCCCGCTGTAGGGTACTGGGGGACGCGATGTGCACCGTGTTTGACCCAGATCCTTGGTGCTGTGGTACCAAAAGGGTGTGTTGCGTTGCAAATGAAAGGACTAACGGGTGATTAGTCAAGCAAACGCTAACATAAGAAAGTAAAGAATAATTGGTTTGGTATGGGAATGCGTTATTTACATGATGATGTTATTGGTTATGGCAATGCTTTACTTGGTATTTATTGGCTTGTGTTGTGGTTTGGATGTGTTTGGTGAGAGGTGCTGCGAGCGATATTCGCGCCGCTCATTGAGTCATTATGACTCACCCTGTTGCTTTTTTTCTTTTTTCAGATCCGTTAGATCGTGGGAAGGCACCGGCAAGAGGGTGCTAAATTTCCGACGCTAGCTCGGAAAGACTTTGGGAAGGTATTTTGGGAAGGGTTCAATTGTACATAACTTTAGTTGTTTAGCGTAAACATGTAAAGAATTAACTTTTGGAAGCACTAACTTACATTTTGATATTTTTGGGTGGTTTGTAAACCCTTTAGAATTGTAAACCTTAGTTGAGAAGGTTTAAATCTCTAAAGGTTGTATATTTTAAGTTTATGATGTAAATGATATCTTTGTTATATTTTTGTGTAAAGGAATCTCCGATTTGGAGTATATATCTTGTCGCATGTGTATTTGGTTATTAGAGTACTTGTGACATTTGCGAATGGTTGAAATTGTGATTTGATCAAAATTTGGCTACTTGAGTTCTTAAAAGTTCGTATTTTCAACGTTTCGAAAAATGTTTTGTTTAATGTGGATTGGATGTGCTTTTGGTTGGAAATCGATACCTGCATGTGTATATCGGTTATGTGTATGTGAATATATGGTGTTTGAATGATTTGAAAAAATATTTAAAAAATGGGGTGTTGGGTATTTGGTTGCTGCAAATATGTTTTGCAGAATCTGCAGGTATCGGTCGACCGAAATATTGGATCGGTCGACCGAAACCTGTAGCTGTTCTGTTATTCGTTTCTGGTCGACTTCCGGTCGACCGATAATGAAATTCGGTTGACCGAAAATAGCTCTGGAATTCATCGTTGAAATTTTCGTATTTGGCTTCCGATTTTGATTTCGATGCTTTGAGGGGTTCTTATAATTACTAACTAGAGGTTTAACAATCCCAAAACTTTTGGAAAAATACAGGTCGAGCCGGTATTTCGAAAATACGGTTTTAAGGGTATTTACATAAGGTTTTAAAGAGGTTTGGATCTTAGATTGTTTAGGATCCTCTTGTGTCATCTGGGGAGATTGATACATTAATATCCTATGCAATCTGAGCTCGGGCTGAGACCGAACCGCCTCCCCCACGGGTTCTCTTCTCGGACCGAATGTACAGGTTGCGGCTCTACCATATTTTAAATTTGAGATTTTAAATCTGAGTATTTGAGATTTGAAACGAACTCCTCGATTGTTTAAGCTTCCGCGAAGCTAATTATTTCAAATTTTATTTCTTTGCGAAAAAAATTTATTTCCCTCCATCGCGGCCCTCGGCTCGCGGGTCGTGACATATAATCGAGTAAGAAGCAATATCCATTGCTTTCCTTAATTCGTCCATTAAAATCTGTTTTGGGAAAAAATCCATATCCTCCGAATTTATATGTACATGTCATTATACCTATTTTTATGATTATTTGTTAAAATAATATTTAAATTTGATTAATTATCTTAATTTGTGACTAAAACTTAATTAAAATCAATTAAAATCGATTTGGGCCCTTAATGGGCTAGACCAGACCTAAATGGTCCGGCTCGGAGCCGAAATGGCTCGTCAGGGCGCGCTCGTGCGCCCGGACCGGACCCGAGCATAGCTCGGGTCTGCGCGTGGGGTTTAATCCCGCGCGCGACCGGCCAAGCCGATTCATCCTTAACCTCCGCGAGCAGCGACCTCGCGGCCGAGCTCGCTGCTCACGGCCGTTGCTGCTGCCGCCGCCTGCGCTGCGCAATCCATAGGGTCACCATAGGGATTTTCGACTATTCTTAGTTCAATTGCGATGTCCAAATTTTATTTTGATGTGTGTATAATGAGATATAACGTGGTGCAAGTTTCGGGAATATTTTATTTTTATTTTTCGGGGGCAATGGCTTACCGCTGGCGAAGCCACAGTGCTCTCTTGAAGTGTACGATGTGTAGAGACGATAAGAGGATTATTTTGAGGTAGTTACCTTGGAGTTTGGAATGTGTTTGAGTTTGACGCTGGTGATAGATCCGGCGACTTCGACGGCACAACGTAGGAATGCGCGGCTCGGTGTGGACGCTGTTAATGGAGTGATGACTAGGACAGGAGAAGTTGAAGCAAATCTAGCAGCAGTGCTTCTCCTTCCTCCCAGTTTCTCTCTCTCTTTGCCGGAAATTCTCCTCGTCCCTCCCGCCTCAGTCCGTTCCCAGCCTCTCCGTGCTCCGTCGGTATATATAGGGGTCGTGGGCGGCGGTTACGAAGGCGACGCGAACGCAGGCGTTACGTGAGCGCGAGCGTTTCGCTCGCGTCGTCGGCGGTAACGGCCGCTGGCTGTTAATGCAATTTTTCAAAATTACACGAAAAATACAAAAGTTAGCTAAATTGTGAAAATAGCCTCCCCATGATTTTGCAATACCTTAGTCCTCTATTTGCTAGTTGGCAAAAATTTTTTCGCCCTTCCCTGTTAATATCCCCGTCCGCCCGTTCCTTTTTTTTTTCAACTTGGCTTCAATCAGACTCCTACACTCAACAACTTCCG
>MJHO01000169.1:181592-376762 GCA_002076135.1 Xerophyta viscosa | reverse complement strand
TGCACAAGGTTTCAAATGAAAGGATGACCGCGGTCGTTCCAAAACCAAACACCCGACTCAAATGTATATACTAAAGAATGCCTCTGCATTTTCCTGTAACAATTAATTTCAAGAACATAATCTTGTGTTCCAGAGGAAAACCTGGCAAAGTGATAAGATTGAATTATGAGCAAAAGTCGTGGGTTCGAAGTGTGGAAATTATCTCCTGCAAAAGCAAGGTATTATGGCATATATTTAGGCAAGAATTTGCGTACCCCTTGTGGAAACCGCCACCTACAAAACCGTGGGCTTGTTTTTGGTAATGGCTAGCACTTTTTTTTGTTTTTTTTTTTTTTAGCATTATTCTTATCTTCCTCTGATACGGGACAACATGGCTTAAGAAAGAACCATAGCTGAACTTTACTAGAGTTCGTCTTCCTAGAAAATTTGGTTCAGTAACTTGAACTCTGCCGTGCAAGTATTACGTATATAGATCCACCTGATTCGTTGGATTTAGTTCCAACATAAAGGTGCCTGGTAGCCAGTATGCATGCTCCATTTGTTAGAAGACTTTGATTATGAAACTAAAGACTTCAATTAATCAAATCATGGAAACCTAATTTTATATATGGCATTGTTATTCCGAGGGTCCCATCCTACAAATGGTGGCAAACATGGACATGCATTCTGGTTTCTGCATTGAGAAATGGTAGCTAAGCGAAGCTTACATGTCCTGTAGGCCAGCAAAGTGGCTATGCATGGTAACAAGTCGATCTCAAAAATGAAAAAGTAACATCAATACATTGATTAAAAATTAGGAGCATACCATCTCAAAAAGTTACGCTTGTATTTTGCTCGTTCTTTTCGCCTACCTCTCAGAACACGCACCATTGCTGCAGAACAAGTGCAAATTTCATTTTCTGTCATTGATCTGAAACTACAGCAATTAGAATCAACTCCAGCAGCATACCTCATCGTCAGCAATTGATGGAGATGGTATGTTGCTTTTTTTAGTATAGAATAAAATCATAAAACAGCTTGTGTGATGCAGGAATCATCTGAGAAAATTTGAGAGCTTTTACAAGTATCTCACACACAAAGACAACCAACTGCAACTAAATCTGCAGCATAAATTTACATACGCCTCGGAGATCAAGATCCAGCTTCCAGAATATCCAAACAGGAACAAAACAACGATTTCTATCCATATCTGCTATTAAAGCTTATTTCATAGCAGAAGTATTCAGTTTTGACATTAACATTTAACTACTTGGCATTAACACAATAGAAAAGGTAGACAAAGCCGACAAAAATTGTTGCGGTTCAGTTGAGCACTCTTCGTGCACGACACACTATCTCTTCTTAAAGCCATATTTCTTGCGCTCATAGAAAGAGTCAGTTTTTGCACTACCCAGATTGACAATCTTGGGACATCCATCTCGGTCTTTCTCCTGCTGGGTGCATTCTTTGCAGTAGTAAGCATCTGATATGCCAACACCACCGCAAATGACACAACGTCCCTGGAAAGAGCCGTAGTTGCACTCATCACACACACGGACCAATGTGCACGGGCGGACATAGGAATCGCAGATGCACACTTGCCGTCGCACTTCTCACATAGCCGTCCAATGGCAATACCTGGCTGCTTCCGGCACATGATCAAGTCTGGGTGATGCTTAGCCATTGTCTTGTAACGCTAAGAACTGTAACACACACATACGAACAAATTTAGAAATGAGCCCAACGTCTCCTACGAGGAGTCATCCATGACAAATAAAAAAAAAAAAGCAACTACCTCGAAACAAAAGGTGATTTAACAACAATTCGGTAAAAAAAATAGAAAAATAAAAAGGAAAAATTAATAAGTTTTAATAAAATTGTACTTCTACAGTGGCCTCTTTTTTTCAAAAAGAGGTATTCAATAACAAACAAAAACTCCATTGAGTTATTTGAGCTATAACATCAATCACAATATTCTGTATTACTAAACCAGAACCTCTCTTTTCTTGTTTTAAACTCCAGCAAGGAAGTGACATAGGAAATACTCCACCTTATAGACTAGGGAAAATCATTAACATTGGCAACGCAAGAAAGAGAAGGTAACATGTGGTGTAGGCATTATACAAATAGTTGGAAATGTATCCTCCAATTTTCCCTTTTCACAATATCAAAACAGGAAGCAGATTCAAAACAGAAATAATTGATATATTACCTATACTTTCTTATTTCTTATGCTTGATCACACTTCATACATGCCAAAATAGTTCACAGTCAAATTGTGCTTATGTTAGCAAGGGTTTCTGAAGCTGCATCACGTCTGAGGTCGCCATGAAACCATTTTTTTGACATTATAATATTGAATTGACAACACAATTCACCCTGACAACAAAAATATGTGTCGGTACTTATGCCACCTTTGATTCATCTTCTAAGCTAAATTTTAAATTACATGAAAACTAACACCTTGATTCTTGAAAAGTATGATTTAGTACATGATGTTCTATGCACTTCCTAACCAAACGCAAGTTTTTAACAATAGCTTTTCAATATTTGAACCAAGGTTTTCTGTGCCGAGCCGAGCGGAGTTTCGGTAAACTCAGATCCCGGCACGTGCCGACTGTGCCAATGGTGCCGTGCCGATATATATTTATTTGTTATTTTTAAAAAATAGGAAATAAATAAAAATTAATTTAAAATTCAAATATACAATTTTTTGACACGATACGTGCCGACAACTGCCGGAAACGGGCTATGCCGACCGGCACGGGCTGTGCCGACCGGCACGGGCTGTGCCGACCGGAAACGGGCTGTGCCGACCGGCACCAAAAACCATGACTTGAACGACAAACCACAAAAAACACATCACATGCACAACTACACAATTGTCTGAACTTTTCTATTTAAATAATCTTAGCATTATAAACATGAGATACAAGATTAGTCTTCCCTGAATCAACAAGCCGAACACTCAAATGTCTCTACATTTTGAGTGCAATACAGAATCAGCATCCCGAGATGACAGCATGTATTGAGGTTAACACCCAACATAGGATCATCAAGTGTGTTAAAACAAGATTAAATATAATGACTAAATCACAAAGAAGATGTAATATCACTAATATGTATATCTCGTCATAACCCATAGGTCCATCATCTCAAAACCACGTGCCAATGACTGATGTTTCCTCTAGTTTATAAACCACATTCCACATCAGGCCTCTACCAATATGAGACCAAACTTAGGTCGTGACGTGTCCTAAACTTATGAAACCCAAAAGTTAATGGTAGAGCTTATGAAACTTACAGAACGGTAAGTAAGGACCGCCATTACCTATTAAGTGTAAAAAATCATGAACACATTATGTACGTTATTACTAGTAAACCAATCGAATCATACCTGAAGACGCTCTCCCGTTTCACTTCAAGAGTTCAAAATCCAGACTGTTAATCTCATATACACTAATGTTTGCACAACAATTAGGAATTAACGGTACGAAGTCACAGACATATAAAAACCAAAAAAGAAATAAGAGATCTAACACGTACGCATGAAGCAGAATATTTGTAGATTCTTATATTAATTGCATAGAGATCTTGAAGTGTGTTACAAAGTGCTAGTGTTGTCAAGTATCCAACAAACTCAAATCTCGCGCATACATGAAATCTTAACCATTTCTTCAAGAAATAAAGCTAAAACCCTAGCCAGTGATTAAGATGCTTAGTATTACATTGCAGCTTACCTTCTTGGTACCTTTGAGAAATACCTCGAGGAGCACCAGCAAGAAGGGAAAAAGGTAGAAGAGACCTTTATATAGTGCCTTCGCCGGAGTCTCGTGAACCTTCTGGAGAGTGAAGAATGGCGGTCCTCGCCTTGGCAAAGCCGTTCTTTATCGGTTCGGCTCAGGACCGATCCGATCTTGTGCAGCGTAATCTGACAATAGTCTCTGGTTCACTACGGCCAACCAAAACGTTAAGTTTTATTACATTTGGGTCCAATTCTAAATTTCAATTGTAGTTAAATTTAGCTATTTTAAATACTCCAAAATAATTATTTAAAAATATTTTTCAAAAATACTTTCAACATCAAAGTTTTAAATTTTGATAAGATCTATAATTTTCATGTTGAAAGTTTCTCCAAAAAATATTTTTAATTAATTATTTTGAAGTATCAAAAACAGTAAAAAACCTTTAAAATTAAAATATTTTAAAACGTGATTTGAACTTGAAGACTCAAAACACCTATTTAAAAGTATTTTTTGGAAAAACTTTCAACATAGAAGTTTTAGATCTCGTTAAAATCTACAACTTTTATGTTAAAAAATTTTTCAAAAAATATTTCTAAATAATTATTTTAGAATTTGAAATCAACGCAAAAAATAATTAAAATGAGGGACTGCAGCGAAAAAAATAGTTAATGGGAGGGATTGCAGTGAATTTTATTAATAGGTGTGGATTGAAGTGATATTGAAACTTAATGTAAGGAGTGCAGTACAATTATCCGTAAGAAATAAGCGTAATAAGTGGATTTATGGTTTGAGCATGAAGTGTTCGGTCACATGTCAGTTCCAATTGTTATTATAGACTAGTTTTGCATCCGTACGATGCACGAATGTTAGTCATCAATAAAAATAATAATACTAATTTTTTTTATATTTTTATATTTTATTATTAAATTTAATACTTAATATATTAAATTTCATATTTTATATTTTATTTATCACATATTAATAGAGCAAGATAATTATTACTTATTATATATAAAATAATAAAATTATTTGAAAATAAGGTGAAACGATTATAATATTCAATTATATATATTTTTTGTTCTATAATATGGATAATTTTTATTAAAATGAATCTTATTATAAAATTTATATTATTATAACTTTTATATTAATAGTTACGCATATATGTAGATCATTTTTTATAAACTAATTGTTATTTAATAAAGTTATTATTATTTTTTAAATTTTATTTAGTCTTTTTATATTCTTCAAATTAGTTACGTGATTTTCAAACTCTTAACAGATAATGAACATATCATGTGCTTTTTTGAAAAAAGGAAATATCAATGACACACCGAAAATTATTAAGATGCCACATGATGCAACTGTTTGACTACCTAATTTTATATATTTATAAATATTTATATATTTTTATTATATATTTAAATATAATATTTTATGTTTATAATATATATATATATATATATATATATACGTATGTATTTAGGGCTCGTTTACTTGTTGGAAAGTCTAAGAAGTAAAAAGCATTTAGTGAGAATGAAAACTGGGTGAACTGTGAGAAAAAGAAAGTGACTAAGAAGTGGTGTTTTGAATTTGTCTGTTTATTTGGGATGGTGAAGTGAGAGCTGAAAGATAGTTTTTTTATTTACTTGGTGTTTGAAGTAAAACTGGTAGACATTTTTTTTTTTTTTACTTGAACTTAAAAGTGAATTGACATGTAAATGATATATTTTCAGGTTTCTTTATTGTATTTGTATAATATCTTTATTTATTATTAATTAATTATTTATGTATATTTGTTACTTTATTTCAAATATATATATTTGTTAATTATTTATTTATTTATGTATATTTGTATTTTTTGGATTAGAAAAAAAAGGTATAACTACAAACAATTACGAAAATAATATTTGAAATGTAATAAAATTTATTCTATAATTTGATGAACAGCTTATGGAGTACAAAAAATTTGATATTGATAAAAAATATACAACTCATTTGTTTTTGAGTTTTACACATTTCTAACAAAAAAGAAAAAGAAAAAAAATACAATTGTCACAAACTATCTAAGGAGGATTGATTATAATATATTATATTATACAGATATATTATATATATAATAAATAAACTTTATTTATTATATAATATTTGAATTTTTTTTTTAATTTCAATCTAATTGTTCGTTAAATATATTTTGCATTTTCTGATTAGGTACAAATGTTATAAATACAAAATATCACAATGATAATATTTGAAATGTAATATCATCTATACTATGATTTCATGAATAACGATATATAGATGCAAAAATTTAGTATTTATAAAAGAATCTACATATCATTTATTGTTGAGTTTTGCACATATTTATAAGAAAATATACATTTATTACAAACTGTTTAAGGATTCCTGTTATAGAATATGCCTTTCTTATTCTATTGAACATTTATCTGCAAAATAAAAAATATAATTACAAAGCAAAAATATCTAAGTAATAATTGACTTTATTATTTAACCCTCGAACCCACAATGCTATTATCAGTATCTATCATTGAGATATTTTTGTATTGTGAATAGGAACCTATTATACTCCAATACTGATACAATAGGAATAAGTTAGGTCCAATATCCTCGTGTAATATAATTTATTTGATGATTTAATCTTCGAACCCTCAGTGCTATGCTCAGAGCGCATCATCGGGATTATTTGCATTTTGAGTGGGGATCAATTATGCTCTAATACTGATACAACGAGAATATGCTGGATTTCAACACCTCTATGCTCCAACACTGATACAAGCTGGTTGTTGACTACTATATGCTGATTGTGACTATTTTTATGTTGTCTGTGACTATTTATGCTGGCTTGTGGAGTATATATGCTTGCTACTTGATGAGTACATCAAATGATGTTATAGTATAGTATTCGAAATATGGCCTCATAAAATATTGAGTAAAGAGGTAATCATTTGATATTTATAACTATTGCAACACAAGTACTCAAGAATCAACATGTACTTAACGGCCAGCATACACTCAATAATCAGCAACGCATAACAGGAAGTATTGACAATCACAATCAGCAATAATACTCCACAAAAAAAAAAAAAAAATAACAACCATCATACTTACTCCACAAGCCAGTATAAATAGTAATAGCCATTATAAAAATATTCACAGCCAATATTGATAGTCCACAACCAGTAGAAATAATACTCCACAGCTAGCACAAAATACTCACAGTCAGCATAAATAAGTTATAAGCCAGCACAAATGCTAGTGCCAGCATAGATACTCAGCAATAGAAGTCATATATAAAATTAACATTTACGATGACCAGACCATTCAGCTCAAAATTTGCAGTTGTGACTTCCTTTGTCAACTAGTTTCTCTAAAAACATAGGCAGTCTTAATTTCTGAACATTGCACAATCTTTGATTCTATTTCTCTGGTCCTCTGAATATTTTCTTAAATTTGTTCATTGAGCTGTAACATATGAAATAACATCATAAATAGTTGTAGTGCTATAAAGTTTTTAAGAAAAAGATGCATATGTTTGATCGTCAGTGGTAGTTTCCAAATCCAGATTCTAAACTTCTATTGGCTCTCTTGCTTTAACTCTTGCATACGATTCATGAATGCCTTGGTCAAAAAATTGTATTATACATGGAAGAAAACACTTTCATGCCACAAAAAATAAGCACTTCAAAATCCACTCAAGCCAAATTTGGGATTGAAATTGGGAAATTCGTGTGATTGAGAAATAGGAATGGCAACGGGTCGGGTCGGGTCGGGTCAGTTTGGGTTTGGCTCAATCCAAACCTGATCCGACCATATTATCTATGTCCGAAACACGACCCGAATGCAACCCGATCTCTCTTAACCCCAAACCTGAACGCGACCCGAACGCTTAATCTGAAACCTGCACTCGACCCGAACCCGACCCGAATTTTTTTAAAAATAAAAAAAAAAGACCTTCATGTTATTCCTTTCTTCTAATTAAATTATCTATACAAAACTTCTTAACTTCGGCCTACTTCTATGAACTAACTCCAGGAACTAATACTTTAGCCTCATAATGAATTTCTAGGACAATAAACTTAACAAATACAACTGAAGCTTTTCAAATTGGTGTGACATGCTTCAGTCTGCTCAAATAAAATCAGTATTTCATCCAGCCGATGATTGAGTTCCTGCATCTGGTCCACCAAGCTTCGAATTTCTGACAAGATGGTCTTTTCTTGTGCCTATTTAGAGAAGCACAACTTCATATACTAAGACAACCATTTTGGAATATATATAAATGCAACTAAAACTTCAATCACCACTTAAAACAAAATACATCAGTCACATATAAGGTTCATAAATCATACTACACAAACATAAATCAACAATTTATACATCCATTCTGGACAAGAAAAATCTCCCAACATAAGTTATCGCCATGAGGAAACCATTGTTACAACCAATCAACCATCTAATGACCATACATACGCCTCACTTAATCAGCATAGAAGGGTATCATCCATTGTTGTAGCTGTCCATAAACGAAAATAGATCCAAAATCATCCTAAGACATACACAGAGAAACCGAACTTCAATCATTAAGTGAAAAATATAATGCAAGCTAAATATATAAACAATAATAAACATCTTACAAAGAGGTCTAAGAAATATACCTTGGATTAATGGTAAAAGCACCAACTTCTCAAACACAAGACATTCAATCATATAATCATCCTATACAATTAGTAATAAGTTAAACATTTTATGGTACGCTTGACAAACGACAAATAAACTTGACGATAAGCCAAGAATTACCTCATCCTCAGTCATCTCTCCTTCAATTTGCACATCTTCATCTTCATCTTCATAAATAGTCCCACATGCTAAAGAATTACCGATGGAAGTATCTTAAATTCAAAGAGACCAAATAATTAGCAAATACAAATTAATATAATATAGTAGGCCAACTTTGTTAAATTTACATTATCTTTAAACTACAGTGATCTCTAATTTTGAAGGCACATTAACGCTTCAACGGTCTTTGGATGAAGCCTACTTCTATGTGGACCAATTACCTTGCCGCCAGTTCTAAATACATTCTCAGAAGCTACTGTAGAGATAGGTATTGCTAAAATGTCTCTACCAATCTTAGATAGAATTGGAAACTTATTTGATTTGATATTCCACCAATGCAAAATATTAAACTTATTGTTATCCACCTCCCAGACATTATCATCCATGTAAATATCCAACTCAGATCATGTATGCTTCTTTGGTGGTTTCTTAAAAATATGTTTCTCGCATAACCCTTCCAAATCATCCACTTCTGATGCAAATGCCTTATCCATTGTCTTGGATGATAAGGATGGAACTTCGGAATTATTTGCATTAACAACAGGTTGCCTCTTCTCATACTCATGCACTAAATCCGACAACAATGTCTTCACCCTTTCACATTCAGAATTACCACATCTCCATAAATCATATTGAAATAAAATAATACGTGTTCCTTTTTCTTTCTAGGATCCAACAATGACGCCACTACCAATATGCTACTAACGCCCCAATATTGATCGAACTTTTCAGTCATCGCATTAGCCATAGACTCTATTATTGGTATCCCACAAGATTGTCACCTTCTAATTGCAATCTGAATTTCACAAACTTTTTGAAAGTACAATTAGTAGTAGGATAGACACTTCTAGAAAAAGCTTTAGTGGTTCTAGCAAACAAGACCAATCTCTTGCATATTTCATGAACCAACCCCTACTCTCGCTCACAAAGTTTGGTTTTCTCTCACGCTGCCTCAACCTAAAGAGAGCATTCTTATACATCAAAGCACATTCTAACATTTCAAAGATTGAATTCCACCTAGTTTTACAATCAAATACTAACTTTTTAGTCTCTGAAATTTTACAATACCAAACAGCATCCTCAAACTTTTCTACTCTTTTCGGAGTGGCAGACCAATAAGCTACTAACTCACGTGTTGTTTCAATTGTTCCAGCGATTATATCCAACCCATCCTTAATAATAAAATTCAAAATATGAGCACAACATCTCATGTGCAATATACTCTCACACAAAATAAATGAGCTACGGTTGAACCTTTCAAGCAAAAGTTCTATCAAACCATCATTTGTAGAGCAATTATCAACCGTAACTGTCGAAACCTTTTCATCCAAATTATAGTCATGCAACGAATCAACCAAAACACTAGCAAGAGTGTTTTTAGTGTGTGGACATGGCACATATATAAACCTAACACATCATAGATTAATCAGAAACATTTAGACAAAATAAAATATCTCAAATATTGTATAAGATAAATTTAATTTACCGGACGACTCTGCAACTTCCAATCATTGTCGAGAAAATGACACATCACCGTCATATAACCCATGAAGATCACCATGTAAGAATGCGTTGTTGACATCTAACTGGTGTAGCTCCCATCCATGTATCGCTGCAACTGCTAAAAGACAACGTACTGTGTTTAGTTTGGCGACATGTGCAAATGTTTCATGAAAATCCACTCCTTCAATCTGAGTGTATCCTTTTGCCACGAGCCTCGCCTTATATCACTTAATGCTTCCATCTGGCTTCTATTTTATTTTGTAGACCCATTTGGAATCAATGGCACGCTTTCCAGATGGTAATGTTTCGAGCGTCCACGTATTATTCTGCTCTAAGGCTGCAATCTCCTTAGCCATTGCTTCTCTCCAATAGGGATGCTTATTTGCTTGAGAAAATGTCCGCGGTTCAACTTCAGATGTAATGGCTACAAGAAAAGCATTATGTGCACTAGAAAACCGGTTATATGACAAATAATGAGATAAAGGGTATACCGCCAAGCTAGCCGATTGATGAGGAGAGCGAGATGGAGCGAGAGAGGGTGGCAGTTTATAATGGTGGCCATCTAATTTGGTTGATACTGTGTGTGTTCGCTTGGACATAATTGCCCCAGCGGAATTGTGATCATCAAACACTGCTGAATTTGGACTTGCTTCATTTTGGCCCAAATCACCCTGATTGTCCATACAATCATATAAGTCACCACTGCTTGTACTATTATACTGTTCATCTGCGCCCAATATTTGGTCTGTTTCACCTCCAGGTTGCTGCTGTTGTATTGCGTCTGACTGAATGATAGTGGATGAACTTGGTGGGAGGCTTGTCAACTGTGGGTCCTCCCATGCTTCCTGCACTGTAAGTCTAATAGGTTGGTGCTCCCCCTCACTGCAATGCTTCTTAGTGATGAGATATGAAAAATAAATGTTCATGAAATTTAACATCACGAGACACATGTATTCTTTTCTTGTCAAGATCATAAACTTTGTATCCTTCTGGTTATTTGGATATCCGAGAAACACTCCTGGTCTTGCTCTAAGTGCAAATTTGTCTTTACTCTTGGCACTATCATGAATATAGCATAAACAACAAAAAATACGAAGGTGTTCATATTTTGGCAAACAACCCATGAGAACTTCATAAGGGGTCTTATTATCAAGAACTTTGGTAGGAGTCCGGTTAATTAGGTATACAGCTGTAAGTATACATTCTCCCCAAAATTTAATCGACAATCCAGCATGAAATCATAAAGACCTTGCAACTTCTAAAATGTGTCTATGCTTTCGCTCAACCACCCTGTTTTGTTGTGGTGTGTTGGTGCACGAAGTTTGATGCGTGATTCCATGTTCGTGGAAGTATGATTGCATTTGTGTTGATAAGAATTCCATTCCATTGTCACTACGCACCACCTTAACATGACTCCCAAACTGTGTTCTAATCATGTTGCAAAAATGAGTTAAGTAGTAAAATGCATCGTATTTATGCTTCATCAAATACCCAAGTAGTACGACTAAAATCATCCACCACAGATAAGAAATAATATGCTCCAGAGAAGGAAGGTGTTCTATAAGCTCCCCAAATGTCACAGTGGACCAATTGAAAACAACTTCTACTCTTATTTTCACGAACAGGAAATTGCAATCTAGTTTGTTTAGCTCTATTGCTTGCATCACACATGAATGAAGTTCTAGAAACCATTGGACAGGAAAATAAATTCGGAATATGAGATAAGCGATCTAATGAAACATGCCCCATGCGACGATGCCACAGTGTTACAGTAGATTCTCTCTCCACCAAATTTGCCACCTTTTGCTCACACACGGGCTCCAAGTAGTACAGTCCATCTCGCTCTCTACCCATCCCAATCAGCTTTCTCGTTGGTAATTCCTGTATCATATAAAAGTCCCGAAAAAATATTAATGCACAATTGTTGTTCTTTGTTAATTGACTAACAGAGAGAAGATTGTAGTCAAAATAAGGAACACCAAGAACATTTTTCAACAACAAATTTTTACTAAATTCAATTAGGCCAACACTATGAATAGGCGCCATAGCTCCATTGGCAATCCGGACTGGTGGTAGAGCAGCAACTCTTACCTTTCCAATTAGGGCATTAATATTACTAGTAATATGTGCTGAAGCCCCAGAGTCAATGATCCATTCACCATTATCATTGAATTTCTTACCAGAGAAATTGGATGGATTAGAAGTTGGGCCCAATAAGCTTAAGAGTTAGTCGTATTGATCAGAACTAAGGCCTGGTATTGGAGATTGATTTTGAGCTAGTCCTCCTGTTGTTGCTGTGAATGCTAGATGATTAGGTTGATAATTAGATCCAAGTTCTAAACCCAGTCCCTTCTCTCGGTGGTCGACGCCAACCGGGTGGATAGCCAACGATCCGATAACATTTCTCCTTAATATGTCCTAGTTTCTTGCAAAAATCACATGTAGGCCTATAATCAGGCCCACCTATTTTACTATTTTGATTTCTGAATTTCTCCTCATTCTTGTTCTTACTGTTGGTGATGTCCAATCCTTTTGCCAATAATGCTGCTGTCTCTATGGTAGGATTGCGGGATGAAATAATCTGTTGTTGCTTCTCCTCTTGATTTGCAATGGAAAATACACACCCCAAGCTTGATAATGGTTCGGTGTTTAGAACTTGTGACTGTATAGTGTTAATAAAGGTTGCATCTAGGCCCATGAGGAAATTATAGACTTTTTCCCTTTCACGCATATCCTGGACACGCTTTGACACCTTGCAAGTGCAGCCGTTGCAAGTACACTCTGGCACAGGTTCAAAAATTTGTAATTCATCCCACATCCTCGCAACTGAGAATAATATTGAGCCACCTACAATTTTTCTTGTTGTAATAGAGAAATCGCCCTTCTAACTTCATAAATTCTTGGTGCATTGCCTTGCGAATATCTTTCTTCTAAGTCAAGCCAGACATCCTTCGAAGTTCTAGCATATCGAATGCTGTCGAGCAACTCTTTCGACATCGAATTCTTTAACCATGACTTGACCAATGCATCGCATCGTACCCATCACTAACTCCCACTACAAGAAATTTGGTCTTTAGAAGCCAACTTTTTAAAAGCCACCTTTTTTTGGCTTCTAAAAATGACTTTCTAAAGCCAAATTATAGTTGGCCGTAAAACATTTATTTTTTGAAGCCAATTTTAACTTAACTGCTAATAATATATTTTTCGAGGCCAAATTATTTTGTTGGCATTTGATTTTATAACATTCTAAAGCCAAAATATTGTTGGCTTTGAAAACTATATATTTTTAAGGCCAATATTTAGTCAGCCTCTAATAAATTAACTTTTTGAAGCCAAATTAGTTTTGGCTTTAAAATTTCTAACTTTTTGAGACCGAATATTTAGTTGGCGTCTAATCATTTAATTTTTTGAAGCCAAAATAATTTTGGCTTTAAAATTCTAACTTTTTAAGGCCAACTAATTAGTTGGCCTTTACATAATATTTTTTGAAGCCAATATAATTTTGGCTTTAAAATTTCTAACTTTTTAAGGCCGATGTTTAGTCGGCCTCTAATAATTTGACTTTTTGAAGCCAAAATAATTTAATTGATTATTCCAGTGCTTGCTTTATTTTTTAATTGATTTGGAATTTAATTGGAATTGATTCCTGCGTTCTGGGCTAATTTGGCCCAATTGAAGGTGAATGTCTCGAAATACATTAAAACTCTACCACGACTCCGAAAAATACCCCAGAACACCCAGCACAACCCAGAACACCCCAGAACACCCAGATTTTTCTGTAATTTAGAACATCTTTAGTTAATTTTTAATGTATTTCGAGTAAATTAAATCATAAAAAATCAAAGAAAATGCCAAAAATTATGAAAAAATCACAACTCACTCGGCAATAAAAGAGAGTTATTATAGATATATTTTGCAAATTTGAACATTTTTAATAATTTTAAATATTTTTGCTTTCTCAATTAATGAAGGAAGCATCACAAAATATACTCGAAATATATTAAAACTCTACCACGACTCCTAAGAACACCCCAACATAACCAGAACACCTCAGAACACTCCAGATTTTTCTACAAATTTAGAACATCTTTAGGTAATTTTTAATGTGTTTCGAGTAAATTAAAACATAAAAAATAAAAAAAAGCCAATTATTACTAAAAAATCATAGTTCACTCGGTAACAAAAGAGAGTTATTATAGATATATTTTTGCGAATTTAGAACATTTTAGATAATTTTTAAATATTTTTATTTTCTCAAATAATGAAGGAAGCATCACAAAATATACTTGAAATATATTGAAATTCCACCATGACTCCTAAGAACATCCAGCACAATCCAGAACACCCCAGAATACTCCAAATTTTTCTGCAAATTTTAGAACATATTTAGGTAATTTTTAATATGTTTCGAGTAAATCAAATCATAAAAAATCAGCGAAAATGCCAAAAGTTACGAAAAAATTACAGTTCACTCAAAAACAAAAGAGGGTTATTATAGATATTTATTTTCGAATTTAGAATATTTTTAGGTAGTTTTTAAATATCTTTATTTTCTCAAATAATAAAGAAAGCATAACAAAATATACTCGAAATATATTGAAACTCCACCACGACTTCTAAGAACACCCCAGAACATTCCTGCACAACCCAGAACACCCCAATTATTTCTGCAAATTTAGAATATTTTTGGATAATTTTTAATGTGTTTCGAGTAAATTAAAACAAAATAAAAAAAATAAAAAAATATCTATAATAACCCTTTTTTGTTTCCTAGTGAACTGTAATATTTTTATAATGTTTGGCATTTTTTTTTTTTTTTTATGATTTAATTTACTCGAAACACATTAAAAATTGCCTAAATATATTCTAAATTTGCAGACAAATCTGAGGTGTTCTGGGGTGTTCTGGGTTGTGCTGGGGTGTTCTGGGGTATACGTAGGAGTTATGGTGGATTTTCAATGTATTTCGAGTATATTTTGTGATGCTTCCTTCATTATTTGAGAAAACGAAAATATTTAAAAATTAGCTAAATATTCTAAATTCGCAAAAAATTTTATAATAACCCTCTTTTGTTTTTGAGTGAACTATAATTTTTTCGTAATTTTTAGCATTTTTTTTTTTTTTTATGATTTAATTTAGAGCTTAAATTGTGTTATCAGAGAGAAATATCATAGGACGTGGGTAATTGAACTTTCACTCAGCTCAAATTTGAAATAAGGCAGATGCCTGTTCAAATTTGAGTTGCCCGCTTAAATTTGAGATGCCCGCTCAAATATAAAGATAAGGGAATTCTGGAACCCTCTCTGAGCTCTTGGTGTTCTCTCTCTCTCTCTCTCTCTCTCTCTCGATCTTCCGATCTCTGCGGTGCCCCCTCTCTCTCCGTGACTACTCGGCCGCTCGCACCGCCGGCAATCGCGCGGCCGGGTTAATTGTGCGGACCTCGAGCCATCTCTCTCGCTCGATCTCGGTCTCGAACTCGCCTTCCTTTGTCCCTCTCGTGACGCGTTCGGACGCTTGCGCCGCCGGTAATGGCCTGTATTACCCTCATCTATCGTGGCATGGTTGTTCTTCTGCCGCCGCCACTGAGCTCCGATACGCCGTCTTCGGCCTTTTGCGCTGCTCCACAGGTAAGTGAAATTCGAATTTTACATGTAGCAACCTCTAGTTATTCGATTGTGTAAATCAGCATTTGTAGATTTTCTAGAAAATTAATAGTGATCTAAGCATTCATATGAAAGATACAATCAAGGTGAAAAGAAGTTTTAGATGATAAAAGATCTAACTTCAACTTGTTCTTTAATGCTACATTTTCATAGGGTAAGGATATTTCATTTGTCCTCAATGTACTTTTACTCCGTTTTACTGGACATATAAATTTGTGAAGTATTCTGAAATGCATTTAAGGTGTTTGATGTAATGCTAATTTAAGTATGTTTCCTCCGCAGGTGAATAGCTTGCAATTGTTATCAGATGTTTTACAAAACTGTATGATCTACACATGGTAAATTTGATGTTTCAACTACCAGCAACTTCAATATTATGTTAAATTTGTACAGAATTATTTCTACACTTCATTTAGTTTCGCATAGTTGTATAGCAAGTTCATTTAAATGCTTAGTCCTGTTAATTATATACCTCTTTGTGATTTTCTAGCTTAAGATCTTTGTTCATATGCTGTTAGATTTCTGAGAAGTATTATACTATAATGAAGTTTTGTACAGTTGCTTCTAGTATTGTTTAAAGTGTATTTCAAGCAACAAGTATAAGGATATAACAGTTTGATGGCTTGTGATGCTTGCTAGTGTTGTTTGTGCACCATATGGTCTTTGAGTCTCGTAGAGATGTTCTTTGACAAAATTATTTTGGTATATCTGAAGATTTAAGAGCTTTCTCCACTTTAATTCATCTTCATGCCGATCGTCGTGGTCGGAGCTTTTTTGATTAAAAATGCATTCTTGTCGAAGTGGAGGATGAAATTGTAGATTGCAAGGCAACCTTGCCAGAGTTTTAAGAACTTTCTCCACTTTAAAAATACATGTCTTATTCAGACTATGGGCAAACATAAATTCGTAGATTGTATGACAACCTTGGTATACAACCATTGCTCCATACTCCATTAGGAATGAATACAAGTATTAGTGCTTTGAAGTTATTGCTCTCAAAATCAATGCTAGAACACAAACTGTAAAGACTAATATTTTTATAAGTTCATTATAATGGTACTAATTATTTGTGATTGTTATGATTTGTGGAATTAATTAAGTGGTTTGGAGCATGTAGCTCCCTCGTAAACCTATTGTGAATTTTAGAAGAGTAACTTAGGTGGGATTTGATAAAAAATATAGGGAAGGTTCTGCTGAAATTTTTATATGAGATATGCATGATTCATTATGTATATGTATGTGTTATTATATTTCTACGATTATGAAAAAGTATGAATATTCTATTTATTCTCGTTGATTGATTGTGGAAACTTTTTCTTCCTTTACGATGAATTTATCTTGTTAGTTTGAACTTATATATTTACATTTACTTCGCAGATGGTTTCTCGTCTAGGAACATATCTTGGTTTTCTAGAAGCACTTGGTCATGAAGTGGCAAAAAAAAGATCAATATTTTGACGACACATATGAGAGCTTTTTTATTTATTTCTTTGTGTACATAATGCATTTGTATTATTCACTTTTATATTTTGTAAACTTTAGAATGTACACTCACTTTTACATGTTATAAAAGTAATTTCTTTTATTAAACTTGTGTATTTGCAATCAATTTTATATTAGCAACAAATGATATTAGAAGCCAATTAAATTTGGCTTTTAAAGAATTTGTAATCTAAAGCCCATTTCAGGTGGCTTTTTAAACAACTTGAAGCCGATTAGATGTTGGCTTTAGATAATTTTAGAGGTCAAATAAAGTCGACCTTTAATGCACATTTTTTCCAGCAGCCAATATTATATGGCCTTTGAAATGACCTGAAGCTAATCCCGTATTGGCTTTAGATAATTTTAGAGGCTAAATAAGATTGGCATTTAATGCATAATTTTCAGAAGCCAATATTATATGGCTTTTAAAATAACCTAAAGCCATTTTGGTATTGGCTTTAGAAAACTTTAGAGGCTGAATAAGGTTGGCCTTTAATTATATATTTTTCAGAAGCCAATATTATATGGCTTTTAAACTGACACGAAGCCAACCACATGTTGGCTACAGCTGACTTCAGAGGCCAAATGAGGATGGCATCTAAAAACTAAACTCATCAAAGGCCAGTTAATGATGTCTGCTGAAAAGTCTTTTTAAAAGCCAACTATTTATGTTGGCCTCGCAATGCTTTAGTGGCAAACTTCAGAAAGCCAACCCCGAGGCCAACTTTTTTGGCCTCTGATATTTTCAGAGGCCGAAAAATAGTGTATAGAGGCCGATTTGCTTGGCATTTGAAGGACATTTTTCTTGTAGTGGTTGAGTCGTTCTCTGGCTTCTGAATAGTACCATCTACGAAGCCCATTTTGTTCTTCGAAGGCGTCCTCCATGCCTTGCCTCCATGTATAATAATTTTCACCTGTTAAATATTCTGACACAAACACCTGCCCTGGATTGTCCGAAGGATGCACGTAATACGGCGAGTTGAAATCGACGGCCTCGGCTACAGTCTTGTTAGCTGATCCAGCTCCGTTCTCTACCATTTGGTGAAGTAGGAGTTGCTTCAACGAAATGATATGTTAGGGTTTCAAATCAAGAACCCGCTCTAATACCATTAATATAAATTGATGAAAAATCATACATATGACTTTATTTCAAGATATATATACACTGTTTACAGGAAAGCTACATTTGGAAAGTAGCTATATATGGAGACGTGATATTGTGATAAATATAGGAGAATATGCTAAATATATATCAAGCTCTAGAAAAGGTAATATCAAGTAAAATATATGGTAGTGTATGTATAGTTATTGTAGGAAATATATTGTTGCCCAATAATTTTAACCAAACACCATCCTACAGTATAAGGGTAGATCATAAAATAATTTCGCGCAAAGTATATTCGCAGAATTATTAAACTGCAGGTGGGGACGGATTTTAGTCTATCTATCACTCTACCAGATTATTAAGGGGTTTTGTTAAAAAAAAAAACTATGCTTTGCAAAACTTTAAGAAATCAACGTCTTAAATAAAAACACCAAATAAGTTATTGGAATACTTTTTTAGCTTGTTCGAAACAGCTCAGTTCAAACACTTCGATACTAGTGTTGGAAGTATTTTACTAGTCGTTTGGAATATTTTGAGTTTTTGGTCAGGAGATTTGTTTTTTTAAATTAAAAAATAGGAAGTTGATTTGTAAATTTGAAAAGTCCAGAGTTTTTTTTTTGACATTATTGCGGTTATAAAAATTGAGAGCTGCTTTCCTCAGAGCTAATTTGGCCACTTTCTGGTTGTTCGCACGTGCTCTCTCTCTCTCTCTCTCTCTCTTCTCTCTCTCACGCTTTTTCTTCCTCTCAACTCTGCTTGAAAAGTAGCAAAAAAGTTGGAGCAGAATATAAGAGAGAGAACAAGGGCGTCCGTATCAGCCCAGTTGCTTGGTCATCTCACATTGGAAACTTGCCTCCATGAAACTTCTAGGAACATCCCATATTGAAATTTGGTGGCTATGCAGCTTCTACAATTGGGTAGCTGTAGACAATCTGTTTTTTTCTTATTAGAGTAGAATAATATAAGCCAAAAACCGTTCTAGAGTTTAAGGGATCGGGCATCCCCGAAGTTGGACCACTTACTATGTTTCTGAATCCGGCTCTATACAGGACGAACAACACATGACAACAAATTAAGCATCTTTAAGCCTTAATTTAGACCCACCGTAGCTTTTGCACGTAGAATTTTTTATAAGCTATAGTGCAATTAAATATGTTGAAAGAGTGGCCGCTAAAAATCGAATAAAATAATATCTACAATACTTATTAATTATAAATATATAAATTTATTTATAATAAATATTAATATTTAATTATTTTCTGATAACTATTATTAAATACTAATAATTGTCATTTTCTTTCCACATCTTAATTTTTTATGAAAAAATAAAAATTATACATAGAATGAAAGTAATAGGAAGTTTCTCTTTTTTTTTTTTCAGGTTAAAATAAGTAAGAAAACAAATGTTTATACTTTCTCGGTAAGATTTAGTAGGTTTTTAATAGGATTATGACTGGTGTAGCGTTTTTCCACCTTATACTACCTACGTGCCGTTTACGACACCAAAACTTATTCTCTCTCTCTATCTCTCTCTCTCTAACCCCCCCCCTCCCCATCACTGTCTGCTGCTCATCGTGAGTTCAATAACTTCCAAAAGAATTTCATTAGCCGTCACGGTCTTCTCTTTATATCTTTATATATACTCATATTGACACATACATCTCTCTCTCTCTCTCTCTCTCTCTCTCCAACTATTTTTGTATAATGGAGAATAATTACTCTATAATTTTCCCATCTTCACTTCATCCTTCTTCATCATCTACTTCATCCTTCAACACCACAACTCACCATGATCAATTCTCTTCACCATCAAACATGGTTACCAACACCCAACTCTTTCCATATTTTCCCCAGAACCATCATAATGGAGACAGTCAAGAAGATCAGCCCCCCGCCGCTGGTGACAGTGATAGCGGTGGTGCCGGCAAGATGAAGAGGGAGAAGAAGGTGCGGCGGCAGCGGTATGCGTTTCAGACGAGAAGCCAGGTTGATATACTCGACGATGGATACAGATGGAGGAAGTATGGACAGAAGGCTGTCAAGAACAACAAATTCCCAAGGTACCCTTTTTTTTTTTTTTTTTTGCTTTTTTTTTTTTTATGTTTAAATTTGTCAATAAAATGAAGAACAAAAATATGTTCTGGTTTTCAAGATGAAGAGTGCAACCTCACCTACAGGAAAGCTTTTTGATGTTCATGCACTCGATGTTATTTTTAGCTATATTATATCGATGTAAAGTAGTTTGGAAACCAAAGATAATTAACGAGGATCTTCTTGGAAACCCAGTGCGCAGACATATATATATATATATATATAGGTACGTAAATCCATCTAGAATGGTTAGATGAAAATCACGTGTTTGGTGAGCATCAAGCATGATCACGGACAGTGAATTTTAGGTAAACAATTGACCAAGAATAGTAACACAATCAAGAAAACTTCTTGAAAGCTTCAATCTGTGCAAGATATGATATTATTATTGGCCAAATTCCTTTTTAATTTCCTAAATTTTACCAAAATATACCTCTATAAATCTAAATTTATTTCGTGTCCACGATAATCTTATACGTCAAAGAAAGTTCGTGATAACCTTGCCTCAGCTTTTCTGTTTGCGGCCGTTAGTTTGCTGACGTGACAATTTTTTAATTATTTTTAGTTTTTTTTTTTAAACTTTACAAAGGTAATTTTTAAAAATAAATATTTAAAGTATTTTTCAGAAATTTTCAACATTAAATTTGTAAATTTTGATGGGATCTACAATTTTATGTTCAAAATTTTTTCCAAATATATTTCTAATAGATATTTTAGGACTTCAAAATTTTAACAATTTTATTATTTTTAAACAACATTTTAGAAGTATTATTTGGAAAAAGTTCGAACATGAAAGTTGTAAATCTCGTCGAAATCTGCAACTTTTATATTTGAAGTTTTTCGAAAAATAACTACTAATTAAGGTTAAAATATATATTTACCACTAAAGATAAAAAAAAAAACTATAAATAATTTAAAATATTAAAAAATTGCCATGTCAGCAAATTAACGGCCGGAAACGGAAAAACTAACGGCAAGATTATCACGGACATTTTTCTAAAAATGAGTTTGGTAAAGTTCAAGGGACTAAAAATGAGTTTGGTATTATTATTATATTATTAAGCTTTATGTGAAATATGAGCACAAAATATCCTTACCTTTTCGAGAAAATAATATTAGCACAACAAATATCACTTGTTGTCATATATTATTGTTTTCAATATATTCTGCAAAAAACATGTTTGATTGAGCATAATTTCGACCTTTGTTTTAAAGTTCGAACGCAGAGTTGGTTAAGAAGAGCGCACAATCAATCCATGGACAAACGATATTTTTACATGAAAATCGTTGAAATATTTCAAGGTAAAACAACGGGTCATTACGCGTCCAACGAAAGAATAATTACTAAGAGTATTGAAAGGACGAATTACAATCTGTCAGTTGACTTGAGGATGGAATTTCATAGAGTCACAATATATCCTCAAAAGACCTCTCTCTAAGGCAAGGAGACCGTGGCTTCGCAGAGTCTTAGTTTTTTCTCTCGTGCTCTTTTAAATAGTCAAAAGTCGGGTCCCAAAGCAGTCCTCCGATCCCCACTTGCTGGCTCCCCCTCATCTTTCATTTATAGATGATGCTCTTACTTAGTAGGGAAGCTCTAGATCTCAAATGTAGCATATATCCAAATCTGATGCATAGCAGGCTAGATTCAAGCATTATCAATGTCAACGTGTGTTTGTACTTCTATATTTAATAGTTCCTAACTGGTATCTATTTTCCTTTTTTCTCTAAAGACTAGACTATCAAATTAATGAATTACATTCATCCTGCAATAGAAAAAATAACTCTTGATTCTTATCTGCTCAATCTTTCTTACCTATAATAAACTTAAAATCTTATATTTGAATTTACTAATTTGTCTTTATCTAATTTTCTTACTTTCCGTTTCAGTAAAAGATACTATAGGAAGTATCAAATATCAAATTTCTTCTTTCTTCTAAGTTATAACATGGGCCAATTAATCAAATGTGTGTTGTTAAATTACAAGAACCAGATATGATATTGCAAATTACAACTCTTGCATTTAGGATCATTGTATATAGCTGCTTTTATTAATTAGCAGATTGGTTGTTTGTGTAACAATTCATTGATACTTCCTTTTATATATATTTTCTCTTTTTTGTAATGAAAAAAAAAAGTTATAAACATGATTAAAATTCTTTAATATTGTGTTTGACATGCTTGCAATTATTTTAGATTCTAGACACTTATAATCAAACATATATTTTACTTAAATTCTTGTTAGTTAGAATTCTAGCACATAATTTTATTTTTTCGAATAAGAAAATCCTAACTTTTGCAACTCTCGAGTGTCTGCAGAAGTTATTATCGGTGCACCCATCAAAGTTGCAATGTGAAAAAACAAGTCCAGAGGTTGTCGAAAGATGAAGGCATCATCGTGACCACGTATGAAGGGACGCATACTCATCCCATAGAGAAATCTAATGATAATTTTGAGCATATCCTAAGCCAAATGCAAATTTATTCCGGTTTTTGAATCTTTATACGTAACCTTCCTAGACTCATCTGTAAACAAAACCACTTGTAATGTAGATGTAATAAGCTTGGGTTTCAGATAATGATACCAATTCATGAAAATAAAGAATAAACAAAGGAATGCACATGCATAGATGTCCTATCATGTTCTTCAGGTTTTCAGAGAAGAATGCAAAGGGTATCAATATCATTTGTATTTACTGTATGTTTTTTGGGGAGCGCAGTTGGGATGACAGAAAGATCACGGGCTCAGGTATCCGGCCCTTTCAAGTTTGATTCCCTACTGCATAATGGATGGATGTTGGGAAGCAAATTAAGTAGCACCACCAGTGCATACACGCACGCCTTTCTACATGTGTGACGGGGCCATGCTTCGGCATGCTGCTCCTCGTGGTCAAGCCAGGTATCGAGAGTCTGGTCGTGATCAACCTCTTAATTTTATGGGTCTGAACAAGTCCCACTGCTCAAAAAAGACTACTATATGTTTTTTATGAGTAAATTTTAGGTTAACAATATAGGAAAAATTGTTAAGTTCTGCAGCTCTCCAGATAATAAACTATTTGCTGTGAAACAGAGAACAAACAAAAAATAACAACTCTAACAGGTAATTAAACGAAAACCGATGACAGCTTTATTAAAGCAACAGAATGAGATGAATTTCTTTTTACTAATATGCATAAATATATAGACAATAACGCCATAAGTAGATGAGCAAATAAAATGCCAATAGAATAAGAAATTTAATAAAAGAAATAGACTAACAACATTTGACTAATTCAACATCTAATTTACTGCATTGAACCTTTAACACTCCTTAATGCGGAGAAAGGAGACTCCGAGCACCGGAAGAGCTTTTGTGAACATATCCGCAACCTGCCCAGCTATGTTGTAGTAGTCCTTTTCAATATACTCTTTTGCCACAAGCTCTGTTATAAAATGATGTCGAGTTTCAAATGCCCCGTATGGCTATGTTAGAATGGATTCTTTGTTATGATAATTACTCATTGATTATCACAATATGATTATTGATTAATTACTGATTGTTCAAGCAAACAAGCTAGCTGAGATGATTGCCATTGACGAGTTAAAGACCGGTAAAGGAAAAAAAAATCAAATTGGAACACTAAAACATGCAGGTGATACGCGACGGGGCTCCCACTTGAGTTCGGTTAGAAGTTTGGTAATGATGTATGATGCAACTCTATGTGTCTTGGATGATATAATCAATGATGGAAATACTTCTATACAAAGAAGTGAAGTTATGGGGCTTATGATGTCCTCACGTCTTTTAAATTTGTGTTCATTTTGTATCTTCTGTGCGAGTTGCTGGGAATAACCGATAATCTTTGTCAAGCTCTTCAACACAAGACCCAAGATATCATGAATGCAATGCATTTGGTATCAACAACCAAAACACTTCTTCAAAAATTTAGAGCAAATGGATAGGATATCTTATATGAGAATGTGAAGACATTTTGTATTTGGCATGATATCGATATTCCCGATATGAGTGGGACTTATACACGAGGTCGAGGCCGATCTCGTCAACAAAGAGATCATATTACGGTAGAACATCATTCTCGAGTTGATATATTCATTACTGCCAATGATACTCTACTATTTAAAATTGAGTAGCAGGTTCAAGGAAAACGTTGTGGAGTTGCTTATACTTAGCACATCATTGGATCCAAGAGATAAGTATAATCATTCAATATTGAAGACATTGTCAAACTTGCGAACAATTTCTATCTGCAAGATTTCAGTGATGAAGAAAAATTACAATTAAAGTTTCAGTTAGAACGTTTTCATATTGACATGGGTGAAAGTCTTGATTTGCAAAACCTATCAACAATTTCGAGTTATGTGGAGTAATAGTAAAGGCAAGAAGATCTACCTTGTATCCTCTAATTGATAGATTGATACATCTTGTTTTAACGTTTTCAGTTTCAACAACAACAACGGAGCGCACCTTTTAAGCTATGAAAATTATAAAGACAAACTCGCGTAATAAGATGGAGGATGATTTTCTTGCAAATTATTTGATAACAAACATTGGAAAAGACATTGCTCAAAGTTTTAATTAGTGTAGATTCAATTATAGATGATTTTGATTTGATGAAAAACCATGCTCAATTTAAGAAGGCTCATGTGGCTAGATATATAAATGGTGGCATTTTTTGAAAAACAAATATATTTTTGTAAAGCATAGGCTAAGGATATATATACTTTCGCTTTTTTGACAGCTATATATTTAGAAAGATAGGGGTTTTTTTATAATTGAAAACTAGTATTGTCACTAATTGTTTTATATTGGGAGGGGATTAACTTTGTTGTGGACAATACATGGTAATACACTATTTCATACTTTATCAAAAATAAAAGTTGAAAAGTAAATTTGAAGATTGGAAAAGCTTACATATGCAAATGGAATGTCGTTGAAGACGCAAACATATATGTCGTGTGGTATGTATCACATTTTTTATATAATAGTGATGTACATTCACATGATTATTATGCTAGATTTTATATGTTAAGACTGCATTATTAATAGTTTATGATTTGGTAGTTCTATTTTAAAATAACATGAAAGATAAATTACAAAACAATATGATAGATAGGATAATATATAGGATGTTGAATTGCTAGGTATCAATAAAATATAGGTTGTAATATGCATTTACCAAAAACTATTAGGAGACCCTTTGCTGGTAATATGCTTTTACCCATCTCTACAAGATTTCTTTGCTTTCTCTTCACGTTGAATGCAAAAAATTTCATGAATTTGTCAAATTCTACAAAATTAAATTCGCCATCGCTATTAGTTCTTAAGACCTTCACTTGCTGGCATTTTCTTTGTTTATAAGAGACTTAAAGTTCTTGAAAACTGATAATGCTTCTGACTTTGCTTTAATGAAGTAAACCTAAATGAGTCGATAAATTCACCAACACGCACAATAAAATACTTGATGCATTATAGTTCCACAAACATCTGCATGGATTACGTCTACAGGTTCAAAAGCTCTTCTTGCTTGCCCCTGGGGAAAATGCATCTCCGTGGTGCTTTATGACATTATAGCTTTCACAAATATCATTAACATTTCTAATGACATGTAGATTATGAACTAAATCATGTTATGACATGAGAGTTGAACTCTTAAGTTCACCCAAATATAAGATGCCAAGGCGAGTTATCATCAAGTAGAATAGCTCTGAAAGTGAATCACCATATAATAGATACTGGCTCACGCTCAAGAAATTTGAGTCCAAATTGGTCACATAAAGAACATTTTTAGGATGCAATTTAATCCAAGATTTGTTAACATCATATAACCTTTGCCTTTAGCCTCTCATGAGCATCGCCGTCTCCTGTAGTAACATGCCTTATCACATTCAGCTTCATTATCTTCAACATTATCTTCAACATCATGTGCAAGGTCTGCTTCATCATCTTCTTCCTCTTCAGCTAGATTAGCCTACTTCTCCTTAAAATAGCAACATTTCTTAATGTGGCCATATTTTTACAATTGTAATACTATTTTTCTATAAGAATAGCCACCTCTTCCACGGTGATTCTCACTGCTTTCACCAGATCGACCACTACGAGCTCCGCGATAAGAGCCTCGTGCACAACCTCTACCATGGTCACCTTGATTACTAGATTCGCCTGCTCTTTTTATTTCTTGGGACAATTGTAATTTTTTATGAAAAGCATTCTCAAGTAGAGTTATTATCATTACTCTCGAACTTATCATCATGTGAAAGTAGTGAGACAAATAACTCATCTACAGACTCCTCATCTAAGGCCTAAGGGTTTAGATTCTTCTAACAGAGCTACTATATGCTCATACTTATCCGGCAAGCTTCTACGAATATTTCAACTACAGTTTTATCTTCAATAGTGTCACCGTACCTTTAATTTGATTACCAATTTTAACAATCCTCAATTTCTAAGCTCTAAAGTTGTCCCCGCAGAACTTGAAGTTTGGCAGCAAGTACGTTCTGAGATATATGCTTTCTTCAATTTGTTCGAAGCCTCTTTGGACTTCTTCGCAACAGCAATCTGTTGGAACACAATATCATCCACTGACTGTTGAATAACAAACATAGCCTTGCCTATCCTTTTTCCTTAACTCCGTGAGAGCCCCATCAGTGAGAGATTCTCATCCTAACCATTCGCCACCAAAATCCATAAAACTTGAGATATAAAAAGTGTCTTCACCTTCGTACCCAACACATCGTACCCGCTGCCTTAAAAGAGTGGTACTAATGGCTGCAAAGTGGTGACATGATTCGTCATCATGCTAAGATCTCGCTTAACACCTTGCTATGATACCAGATATTAAGTTCTGAAGCTCTCCCAGATAGTAAATTCTCTACTGTGAATAAGAGAATAAACAAAGTAACAACTCCCGCATGCAAATTAAACAAACACTTAATGGATAGCTTTAATATAGATACAGAATGAGATAAAAGATAGAAATCAAACTCGGCAGTCACAAACCCAAAAAAAGGGAAATAAAATGAGATGAACTTCATCAAACATATGTAGAAATATTTTGACGATAAAACCATGAATAAGTCCGCACATGACTCATAGCGCACTGCTGAAAATGGGAAAAGAAACTATCTACTGCACCCCTACCTAGATGTGCAAACACAATGCTAAAAGAATAGTAACTGAATAACATAAATAGAAACATTTGACGAATTCAACATCTAATTTGCTGCATTAAACCTTTAACGAAAATAGACCTACTGTGAGGTCCGTGATTTCCGTATCTTTGTTTTGTTTTGTTTGATGCATGCTTGGTTACGTGTTGGATAGAAATTCTTGGTTGGAGATTTCTAAACACGTGTATGCGTGTGTCGGTACGCGAGGTTTTGTTTCGCGTAGAGTTTAATAGTATTTGTGCTGTGCAGAGAGGTTTCGGTCGACCGAAACGTATTACCGGTCGACCGAAAGTGCACGAGTGAACGGGTATAAGTCAGGTCGGGCGCGCGCAGGCGAGTCCTTATCACCATTTCCACCGAGCCAGTTACGAGGAGAGCTTCCCCCTTGAGTTCCTTGCTTGATCCTTGGCCGATTGGAGCGTGGGGTGTTGGTTTGATTTCAGATTTGAGTTCCCGGAGTCGAGAGCTACGCGTGGACACCAAATTCGTCGGATTCGACCGAGGTTTGGCGTGTAGGAGGTTCTAGGGTTTCGGATTCAGGTGAGCGGTGCTTGCTTTGTGTATGCCTCTATTATGTGTGGTATATGTCAAATATTCTTGGTATGTTGTTTATGGCATGTGTAGATGAGTAGAAATCTTGTTAGAGGTTTAACAATGATTTTGAATGCTCATGGTTAAATTGATATGCCATTTCATGGTTGATTAGCATGATTGATATGATCTAGCATGAGGATATACTTTAGTTCTACTATGGCTAGTGTTTGAGTATGTTTATACTTGGTAGACACTTTAGTAGAATGCGTTGAATGGTATACATGCTTGATGTGTTTAGTTCTACCTTGCGATGTATGGTTTATAATACATGTGGTAGGACGGATTTTATTATGTTGGCATGACGGTTAGCTATGTGGAATGTTTACTTGGATAGGTGCGAGAGCGGACCTTAGCTCTAGCGGCACTTTAGTAAACATAGTTGTGACATACGCTTGTGTGCCTAACGGTTATTTCTACCTGGTTGAGTGCGTGAGCGGATTAGCTCTTGTGATACTCTTGGTAGAGTGAGTTAAGATTAGCGGTTAGTTGTGAGCTCGTCTAGTACCCGGAGGTCGTGTGATTTACCGACTAGGGTGGCGGTATGATGAGCGGTTAACAACGGGAGTGTTAATCTTAATGAATGATGTCTCTATTGAGGCCGGTAGGCGTAGGGTGATCATCCTTGGCCAGGGTGGTTCCTACGGAGTGCGAGGCTCAGGGTTGTGCCTTCCGGAGGGTGCATCGCTACTGAGTATCTCTTACGGGACGCCGTGGGATCGCCTCTATCGTAGGTTTGGTGCTTCGGATGTGCACTAGAAGCGGGTAGCCAAACCTTGGTACCGTGGGTCAATTCGGGTATCTAAACTAAATGAGAGGACTATTTGGGTTAGTGATTTTGCCCTAATATAATCCATTGACATCAATGGCATAATTGATTTGGGTTGGGTGGCGGAATTGACATATTGACATGGTGGCTTGTATGCGTATTTTAGCTTATGTCTCTATGTGTTTTGCGTTGAATGGTTTTATATATATATACATGTTTTCATATATATGTGGTCTCTCGTATGGGATGTTGTGCCCGTGGAGCATTTGGATTGGAAAATGCAACGGCACCGTTCACTGAGTCGGTTTGACTCACGCTCTTTCTTCCTCTCTTTTACAGATCCAGGTAGTCGCGGAAAGGCACCGGCCGAGGGTGCTTAGGCGGCTAGAGTGAGCTAGCGGGGGAACCATAGCTATAGTATTTTGAGGTATAGCTTTTGGGGTTAAGTGTTGGTTATAAACACTTAGAAAATCCATATTTTGTATACCTAGTTGTATAGGTGGATAATTGTATAAAAGTGTAGAAAGGAAGTACTAACACATATGTATATGTTTGAGCATGTTTAGAATCATGTATAGGGTGTTATACATGTTTCGGTCTTTGGTTATAAGGGCAAATGTAGATTTTGAACCCTTATGTAAATACTTTTCCGTATTTTGGTATAAATACATTTCTTGGCTTAAAATAGGATTTTGGGATTCAAAATCCGGTTTGAAAACTTTGAGCATGTGTATTTATGTATGATGCATGTGTGCATGCATGTTTTACATTTTGGTTGAAAAATGTGGATTTCGGGGGTTTGAGAAATGAGTTTTCTGAAATCTATTTTTGCAGATTACTGACATTTCGGTCGACCGAAATGTTCATCCGGTCGACCGATAATGTCCGTAAGGCTGAAAAACCTGTGTTCTGGTTTTTCGGTCGACCGAAACCCGAAATCGGTCGACCGAAAATATGCTCTGGAATAAGTTTTTGAAAATCGATTTAAATGATAATTATTTTGATTTTTAAGCTTTTGGGAGGATTGTTGGGACATATCTAAGGTATGTGACAATTCCCAAAGTTTTAGAAAAATATTATTTTCGTATTTTATATCGAAAATGGTTTTCGTACCGAGAAGGAGTTGAGAACCTTAGGTTGTTTTTGATGCTTATGTATCAATGAGGGAGATTGATGCATTTGGATCACTAACAAACTATGAAGGGTTCATGTGAGAGAACCGCCTCCCTCGCGGATGCTCGACACGTGCCCGATAGTTCTAGCTCGGGCTCGGGGTCTCTCGGAGTTCTTATTTAAAAGTTTAAAATGCTAATTGCATTTGGATTTGGAAACCATGCACGGTTTATTTAAAAGCTTCCGCATGCGTGTGTGTGGTTTTGCTGGATACGCGGGGCGGTCCCGGGACACGGGCCGTCACAGTTGGTATCAGAGCATGGTGTGTCTTAGTACTTCCTACACTAAAAGACATTAAAAAATGGATAGTAAGGGGTGTGATAACGAGAGCTAGGGCGATCGTCGCGATCGTTAATTTCTGTTGGTTGTGCTTGCAGGATGCCACCGCGGGGACGACCACGTAGGGTCCCGGCTCCGGATGCACCGGAGGGACCAGGTCTGGGTGCAGACGTGGTGAGGGCTATACAGGAGGCTGTGGCCGCCGCGTTAGAGGCCCAGCGGGCTCCTGCTCAGGCCCAAGACCCAGTCCCACCACCCGCCCCGGTTGAGGCCGTGTTTGTGCAAGCGGAGGACCCGACAGAGGACCCGGAGCAGGACCGTTATCTGAAGTATTTGTCCAAATTCCAGAAGATGCATCCGCCGGCATTCGAGGGTGGAGCGAATGTGGAGAAAGCGGACAGCTGGGTTATGGACATAGAGAAGATTTTGGAGACGCTGAGATGCCCGCAGGAGTACCGAGTGGCATTGGCAACCTTTACGTTCACCAGTGAGGCTGAGCATTGGTGGAGGAGTGTGAAGGGCCAAGTGGGCCAGTTCGGGGAGTGGGACGCGTTTATGACATTGTTCAGTAGGCAGTACGTGCCGGAGTCCGTTAAGCGGAAGAAGGAGGAAGAGTTCGAGAGGCTTAGGCAGGGTGATATGTCCGTCTGGGAGTATCACGCCCGGTTTGTAGCGTTGTCTCGGTATGTTCCTCACTTGCTTGGAGACGAGACTCGGTTGGCGCGGAAGTTTCGTAGTGGGTTGAGGCACGACATCATAGGTCGTATGGGTGGAGATCAGTTTCCCACAGTTCATCAGACTTTGGAGAAGGCCCAGAACATTGAGACCGACTTTACTGAGTATTAGGGCGGAGAAAGCGCCGGCAGACAAGAAGGGTAAGGAGAAGATGTGGCCGAAGAAGAGGAAGGCGAGGATTCTGGAGGGACCCAAACCACTCCTAGTGGGGAGGGTGGTCAGATGAGGGCGAGGCCCGAGGTGGTGTGCTTCCATTGTCAGGAGAAGGGGCACTTCAAGAGGGATTGTCCACGACGAGGATTGACGCGGCGAGAGGCTCAAGTTAGACCGCAGGGTCAGGCGCAGGGTGCGCAGCAGCAGCAGCGACAGCAGTATCGTCCACCTCAGCAGACGCAGCAGCAGGCGCCGACTCAGGCAGTTCAGAGGCCGGTACAGTTGCAGGCGCAGAGGGGACAGCCTCAGAGGGTTCAGGGCCGAGTGCAGGCTTTGACGAGCGAGGAGGCCAGCGGGAGTGGATCGGCTGTGACAGGTACTTTGTCGGTTTGTGGTTCCCCCGCATTTATTTTGGTTGATTCTGGTGCTACGCTTTCAGTTATATCATCTAGATTTGCTGCTAGTGTACCAGTACAGTCTTGCACTTATGATTGCATGTTTGAGATCTCGACACCTGCGGGTTATACTTTGTATTCTAGACATTTGTTGCGTGGGTGTGAGGTACGAGTTGGGGACCGTATTTTATTTGCGAATTTGGTTGTTTTGGACCTGTTCGACTTCGACGTAATCTTGGGGATGGATTGGCTCGAGGAGCATTTTGCTAAGATCGATTGCCGGACCAAGATCGTGACGTTCAAGTTTCCTGGTTCCCGGAAGTTTTACTTCATCGGAGACAAGGCGGGGAAGGATGTCCCTGTGATTAGTGCGATGAAGGCCTGCAGACTTTTAGAGCGGGGTTGCTCGGGTTATCTTGCTTATTTGATTAACCCGAGTGTGGATTCGGGGGCACTGGAGAGTATCCCGGTGGTTAGGGATTTTTCGGATGTGTTTCCTGAGGAGTTGCCGGGTTTGCCTCCTGAGCGTGAGATGGAGTTTGGTATAGATTTAGTACCAGGTACGACTCCGATCTCGAGGGCTCCGTATAGGATGGCTGCGGCAGAGTTGGCAGAGCTGAGGCAGCAGTTGGAGGATCTGTTAGCTAAGGGCTTTGTGCAGCCGAGCGTATCACCGTGGGGTGCGCCGGTGTTGTTTGTGAAGAAGAAGGACGGTAGTCTACGGTTGTGTATAGACTATCGACAGCTAAACCAAGCGACGGTGAAGAACAAGTATCCTTTGCCTAGGATTGACGACTTGTTTGATCAGTTGCGGGGTGCGACTGTGTTTCTAAGATTAATTTGAGGTCAGGCTACTACCAGTTGCGTGTCAGATTTGAGGATGTGCCGAAGACAGCGTTTCGGACTCGTTATGGTCACTTCGAGTTTTTAGTGATGCCGTTTGGGTTGACGAACGCTCCAGCAGCTTTCATGGATCTGATGAACCGGATTTTCCAGCCTTATCTTGATCGGTTTGTGATAGTTTCATCGACGACATTTTAGTTTACTCGCGTAGCGAGGAGGACCATGCGGAGCACTTGGGTTTGGTGTTGCAGACTTTGCGGGAGAGGCAATTGTTTGCTAAGTTTAGTAAGTGCGAGTTTTGGTTGACCAAGGTTCACTTCTTAGGTCATGTAGTATCCCGAGAGGGTGTGGCGGTCGATCCTGCCAAGGTCGACGCTGTTTTGAGTTGGGATAGGCCTAAGAGTGCGACGGAGGTTCGTAGTTTCTTGGGTTTAGCAGGTTACTATCGGCGTTTCATCGAGAATTTTGCGAGATTAGCTAGTCCGATGACTAAGCTAACTCGGAAGGCGGTTCGTTTTGAGTGGACCGAGGCTTGCGAGAAGAGTTTTCAGGAACTGAAGCGGAGGTTGACTTCAGCACCAGTGTTAGCACTACCGGATGATCAGGGAGGGTTCGTCGTCTATAGTGATGCGTCCTTGGTCGGGTTGGGTTGTGTTCTGATGCAGAGAGGCCGAGTCATTGCTTATGGTTCCCGTCAGTTGAAGGTGCACGAGGGCAATTATCCTGTGCATGATCTTGAGTTAGCAGCGGTGATCTTTGCGCTGAAGTTGTGGAGACATTACCTGTACGGCGAGGAGTTCGAGATTTATACGGATCACAAGAGTTTGCAGTACGTGTTCTCGCAGAAGGAGTTGAATCTTCGTCAGAGGCGTTGGCTGGAGTACCTGAAGGACTTTAAGTGTCGGATTTTGTATCACCCGGGGAAAGCGAATGTCGTGGCTGATGCGCTGAGTCGGAAGAGCTCGGGTTGTCTTGCTAGTCTGGGGTTGCTCGGATGGGACTTGGTTGAGCAGTTTAGTACGATGGGGTTGCACGCGGTCGAGCGTCAGCCGGGAGTGCTTTTTGCTACGTCCCGAGTCGTGCCAGAGCTAGTGGAGCGGATCAGAGTTGCAGCAGGAGGACGTGGCTTTGCAGGGTATACGAGACAGATTAGAGTCAGGTGAGACTTCAGAGTATAGCGTCGGATCTGATGATATTCTTCGGTTTCGGGGCCGTATTTGTGTTCCTAGTGATGATGAGCTTCGTCGTCAGATTTTGTCTGAGGGGCATGACAGCCGGTTATCTGTTTATCCAGGTGGCACCAAAATGTATCGGAATTTGATATCTCAGTTTTGGTGGCCGGGGATGAAGAAGGATGTGCGGGAATTTGTGGCATGTTGTTCAGTTTGCCAACGGGTTAAGGCGGAGCACCTGAGACCCGGAGGTTACCTTCAGCCACTAGAGATTCCTGTGTGGAAGTGGGAGGACGTGACTATGGATTTCGTGCAGGGTTTGCCGAGGACTAGACACGGTTTTGATGCTATTTGGGTTATTGTAGATCGGTTGACAAAGACCGCGCACTTTGTTCCGATTCGGAGTACGTTTACTCCCGAGAGGTTGGCACGAGTGTTTATAGCGGAGATCGTTAGACTACATGGGGTACCCGTGAGCATTGTGTCGGATAGAGATCCTCGCTTCACTTCCAGGTTTTGGAGAGCTTTCCAGCAGCAGATGGGTACAGAGTTGCGTTTCAGTACAGCGTACCACCCGCAGACAGACGGTCAGTCGGAGCGGACGATTCAGACACTGGAGGATATGCTTAGAGCTTGTGTGTTGGACTTTGGCGGTAGTTGGGATGATCACTTATCTTTGATTGAGTTTGCCTACAATAATAGTTACCATAGTATCGGGATGTCACCGCACGAGGCTTTGTATGGCAGGAGTTGTCGTACTCCCTTGTTTTGGGATCGAGCGGTAGATACGGGATCTGTGAGTATAGATGTTGTTGAGGAGGCAAATCAGAAGATTAAGATGATTCGTCAGAGACTTGAGACAGCGTAGTCCCGCCAGAAGTCCTTTGCTGATAAGCGCCGACGGGAGTTGGAGTTCCAGGTCGTAGATTTTGTCTACCTCAAGGTTTCGCCGATGAAGGGTGTCGACACCACATTTTGTCCGGGCCATAAGTCTGCACTTGGTCCAGATATATATCGGTTACGCTCACAAAGTAAAATTAAATTCAACCGTGCTCGATTAGTCCAATCAAGTTCAATTACACACCACATGCTCATATTACAGTCTAATCGTGCTGGAACTCGACTACTTCTCGAATCAACTACGCAAAATCCGGACGAATTGTTGAAGTGCCTCGCTTCGTCCAGAAGTCAATCACAGTATCTGTAATTAAATTTTTCGCTATCAGGCTTTACCTTATGAATAAAACCAAAGTCAAAATTATGCACCTTTATCGACCGGTTAATAAGTAAAAATGGTATGTAATTATTATAAGATTGAAAGTCAAATTTTCAAAAACGGCAACGCCATCATTTCTTTTTTTTATCTTTTGGATAATTTTCTTTTTTCATTATCTCTTGGATAATTGGTGGGATGAATTTTGTTTCTAAAAGTGGGGGGTATGCAGGAGAGAGGAGGAGGGCTAAAAAAAAAAAGAAAAAACAAGGGAAAGAAAGAAAAAGAAAAACCAAAGGCAAACCAGAAAAAATAGAAAGAAGAAGAAGAAGGAAGAGAGGGCTAAAAAAAAACAGAAAGAAAAAAAAAGAAAACAAAAGGAGAAGAAGAACGGTGGAAAGAAAAGTAAGCAAAAAATACCAAGAGAGGGAGAGAGCTTCGCCGACGAAACATCCTGACGTCGTCACTCTTCCTCCCACAACATCATCTTCGCCGGAGCTAGCCTCAGGAACGCCGGCGCGGAGCTTGCCGGCACCAAACCGGAGTTGCACCCGCAAGCACGCCTCACACGATCGCATTTCCAAAGGCTAGGTAATACTTTAAATATCATCCCATAGGTATCTATTAGTGAAGAAGATCGCGTTTCACCGCCGTGGCTTCGCCGCCGGCAATGCACGGCGGCCGGAATCAAAAAACAAAATAAATAACCGAAATTGCACCAAGCCCTAACTCGTTGTACCCTCGTCGAAATGAAATTTTAACTGCACTATCGAATCCGGGACCCCTGAAAACCTTAGGAACGCCTATTATAGTGTCAAAACGCGACGGTCACCGAAACGCCGCCGGGGCTTCGTAATAGAAAAACACGTTAAACGAAGCCTCGAACGAGAATTTTGACATCTCCATTGAGACGGGGATGGTTAAAAACTATAAGATACACGTTACGAAGGTCGGTCGACGGCGGCGAAGCGCCGCCGGCGCCGGCTGGACGGCCGGCCGCGAGCTAGCTGTGCGAGCTCGCGCGTCGTCATTTAGACGACAACTGGCTCAGCCGGTCGTGACCCTTGCCACGCCCGGTCGCGCGAGATTTAATCTCGCTCGGGTCCAACCCAGGCACGCGACGCGCCTGTGAGCTAGCAACGCTCGCGGGCCGGACCAATCTGGTCCGGCCAAGCCCGTTTAAGGCCCAACTAATTTAATTTCGTATTTTATTGATTTTTAATCAATTTTTAGCGGTTATAGGTGTATACTTGTAACCCGAGCATAAATCTGGAGGTGTATACTTCCTAGTTGTTTGTTTTTTAGCATAAAATCATTTTATAAGTCAATAATTTTATAAAAAGTTACCCACATTTAATGAAAAATGAATTATAGGTGTATACTTATAATTCAACTAAAAATTAGAAATAGAGGTGTATACTTCTTTTTCTAATTCCTGACAGAAAATTAAAAAATTGGGCGATGAAGAGGAAACGGAAACGCGCTGAGCCCAACACTAATAAAAGATTTTTTTCTTTTTCTCTCTCTTTGGCACGCACTCTTCGACACTAAACACACACAATTTACGAACTGTACATTTATTTATTCATTTATTATGCAACCTCTATAAATATATCGCTATTTGAGATTAGTCTCTCTCGGTCATATAAACTAAGGAATAAAACAGTGGTGTATACTATTGTTCCATTTTTCTTAGCTTGTACGAACGAGGAATTCGCATATGTATAGTAGCTGCAAAGGAGTGGTGTATACTAACTCTGCACATCTATTATACATATTGGAGGAAGACAAATCCCATTTAAATAATGGAAAGTATGAATATAGGATCGGTATATACTGGTTCAATATCATAAGTTCTATTATTTAAATGTATTTATCAAATACTAAAATGAGAAATAGATATACACTTATTCTCTTTTTACGTATCTGGTAAACAAAAAATGATATATTTATACATGTCGAAATTCATGCAAATATAAACCCAAAATTATCGTAATCACTTATAGAGTACCCTCTCTCGAGGGGCGCTGTAGGGGTGTTCCGCCTTCCCCACACGTAAACGACGAACGAGCATTTGAATCTCGAATATGCCTTATCCCGGTTTCCTAGATTTCCATTAATATCTAGGTGGCGACTCCAAACCCTTTCCCCCTTCGGAGGAAGGTCGTCAACAAAGGGTGTCCAGAGGTTTGGGTTGAAGGGCAAGTTGAGCCCGAGGTTTATTGGCCCGTTTGAGGTTACCGAGCGGATTGGTAGTTCAGCCTACAGGTTAGCCTTGCCGGAGTCGTTATCGCATGTTCATGATGTTTTTCACGTTTCGACGCTTCGGAAGTGCCTAGGGGATCCGTCTCGAGTTATTGCTGAGGAGTCGCTTCCCGTTCAGGAGGATCTTTCTTTTGAGGAGCGGCCGGTTCAGATACTTGATCGAAAGGAGAGGGTCTTGCGGAACAAGACCGCGTCTTTGGTCAAGGTGCTTTGGCATAGTCGCGAGTTCGAGGAGGCTACGTGGGAGCCGGAGGCAGCTATGCGTGCTCGCTATCCGGAGTTGTTTTGATTAGGAGGACCGAATCCCCTTTAGTGGGGAGGGATGTGAGGTCCGTGATTTCCGTATCTTTGTTTTGTTTTGTTTGATGCATGCTTGGTTACGTGTTGGATAGAAATTCTTGGTTAGAAATTTCTAAACACGTGTGTGCGTGTGTCGGTACGCGAGATTTTGTTTCGCGTAGAGTTTAATAGTGTTTGTGCTGTGCAGAGAGGTTTCGGTCGACCGAAACCTATTACCGGTCGACCGAAAGTGCGCGAGTGAACGGGTATAAGTCAGGTCGGGCGCGCGCGGGCGAGTCCTTATCACCATTTCCACCGAGCCAGTTACGAGGAGAGCTTCCCCCTTGGGTTCCTTGCTTGATCCTTGGCCGATTGGAGCGTGGGGTGTTGGTTTGATTTTTCATTCGAGTTCCCGGAGTCGAGAGCTACGCGTGGACACCAAATTCGTCGGATTCGACCGAGGTTTGGCGCGTAGGAGGTTCTAGGGTTTCGGATTCGAGGTGAGCGGTGCTTGCTTTCCCCGTGGATGCCTCTATTATGTATGGTATATGTCATATATGCTTGGTATGTTATTTATGGCATGTGTAGATGAGTAGAAATCTTGTTAGAGGCTTAACAATGATTTTGAATGCTCATGGTTAAATTGATATGCCATTTCATAATTGATTAACATGATTGATATGATCTAGTATGAGGATTTACTTTAGTTCTACTATGATTAGTGTTTGAGTATGTTTATACTTGGTAGACACTTTGGTAGAATGCGTTGAATAGTATACATGCTTGATGTGTTTAGTTCTACCTTGTGATGTATGGTTTATAATACATGTGGTAGGACGGATTTTATTATGTTGGCATGACGGTTAGCTATGTGGGATGTTTACTTGGATAGGTGCGAGAGCGGACCTTAGCTCTAGCGGCACTTTAGTAAACATAGTTGTGACATACGCTTGTGTGCCTAACGGTTATTTCTACCTGGTTGAGTGCGTGAGCGGACTAGCTCTTGTGATACTCTTGGTAGAGTAATGTTAAGATTAGCGAGAATTAGTTGTTAGCTCGTCTAGTACCCGGAGGTCGTGTGATTTACCGACTAGGGTGGCGGTATGATGAGCGGTTAACAATGGGAGTCTTAATCTTAATAAATGATGTCACTATTGAGGCCGGTAGGCGTAGGATGATCATTCTTGGCCAGGGTGATACCTACAGAGCGCGAGGCTCAGGGTTGTGCCTTCCGGAGGGTGCATCGCTACTGAGTATCTCTTACGGGACGCCGTGGGATCGCCCCTATCGTAGGTTTGGTGCTTCGGATATACACTAGAAGCGGGTAGCCAAACCTTGGTACCGTGGGTCAATTCGGGTATCTAAACTAAACATGAGAGGACTAACTGGTTTGGGTTAGTGATTTCACCCTAATATAATCCATGGATATCAATGGTATAATTGATTTGGGTTTGGTGGTGGAATTGACATATTGACATGGTGGCTTGTATGCGCATTTTAGCTTATATCTCTATGTGTTTTGTGTTGAATGGTTTTATATATATACATGTTTGCATATATATGTGGTCTCTCGTATGAGATGTTGTGCCCGTGGAGCATTTGGATTGGAAAATGCAACGGCACCGTTCACTGAGTCGGTTTGACTCACGCTCTTTTCTTCCTCTCTTTTACAGATCCAGGTTGTCGCGGAAGGCACCGGCCGATGGTGCTTAGGCGGCTAGAGTGAGCTAGAGGGGGATCCATAGCTATAGTATTTCCATATTTTGTATGCCTAGTTGTATAGGTGGATAATTGTATAAAAGTGTAGAAAGAAAGTACTAACATATATGTATATGTTTGAGCATGTTTAGAATCATGTATAGGGTGTTATACATGTTTCGGTCATTGGTTATAAGGACAAATGTAGATTTTGAACCCTTATATAAATACTTCTTCGTATTTTGGTATAAATACGTTTCTCGGCTTCAAATAGGATTTTGGGATTCAAAATCCGGTTTGAAAACTTTGAGCATATGTATTTATGTATGATGTATGTGTGTGCATACATGTTTTACATTTTGGTTGAAAAATATGAATTTCAGGGGTTTGAGAAATGAGTTTTCTGAAATCTATTTTTGCATATTACTGACATTTCGGTCGACCGAAATGTTCATCCGGTTGACCGATAATGCCCGAAATGTTGAAAAACCTGTGTTCTGGTTTTTCGGTCGACCGAAACCCGAAATCGGTCGACCGAAAATATGCTCTGGAATAAGTTTTTGAAAATCAATTTAAATGATAATTAATTTGATTTTTAAGCTTATGGGAGGATTGTTGGGACATATCTAAGGTATGTGACAACCCCCAAAGTTTTAGAAAAATATTATTTTCGTATTTTATATGGAAAATGGTTTTCGTACCGAGAAGGAGTTGAGAACCTTAAGTTGTTTTTGATGCTTATGTATCAATGAGGGAGATTGATGCATTTGGATCACTAACACGCTATGAAGTGTTCATATGGAGAGAACTGCCTCCTTCGCGGATGCTCGACACGTGCCCGATAGTTCTAAACTCGGGCTCGGGGTCTCTCGGAGTTCTTATTTTAAAAAGGTTTGAAATGCTAATTGCATTTGGATTTTTGAAAACCATGCACGGTTTATTTAAAAGCTTCCGCACGCGTGTGTGTGGTTTTCCGTGGATACGCGGAGCGCTCCCGGGACACGGGCCGTCACACCTACCGTTGGAGTGTCATACCAAGTAGACCTCGATTAAGTTTCATGTAATTTAGCCCTCACAAAGACACTAATTTTATCAATATTGTGATCTGTAAATCCCTACACAATTGTTTTACAGGTCGAACACAAAATTTTTGTATATGCCAATACATTAATGTATATGTCCAACAGACTAATACAATTTTTGTATATATACACACACACACACACACACACACTAGCGGACGACGAACCCACGATGCATGCACTGAAAATAATTAAAAATTATTTTTAAAATTTTATAATTTTTAAAATCTAGACCTTTTTTATTTGGGGTTCTTGCAGATCAGCCCCCCGTTTCCCATTTATGGGCAAATCAGCCCCCGAAAACGCGTTTTCGGGGGCTGATTTGCTTTTTTTTTTTGCAGATCAGCCCCCCGAAAACGCGTTTCGGGGGGCTGATCTGCGAACCCTTAAAATAGGGGGGGCTGATCTGCAATTATCCCTTTTTATTTTATAATTTTTTTAATTATACCGATATATTGCATAACATATTCGTTCTAAAAGTAATAAAAATAGGTCTTAAATTAATATTTAGTACTGCTTTAGTGAAAAAGGCAAAGTTCGTTTAAATTATAATAGGACAGAAAAAAGTAGTTGATATATAGGACATAAAAAAGTAGTTAAATTAAATATTCACAGAAAAAAGTAGTTGATTTTATAACTTTCTATAAAAAAAATAAGCCACATAATATTTATAATAACAAACATATAGAATTTAAATTTAGTTTAACTATTAAATAAGTATTGTGAAATATAAAACACCACCAAATCTGTCTGTTACGTTTTAATATTAATAAATACGTATCCAAAGACATTGCTCTAAATTTATTAATGGAAACTTCAATGGCATAGATAGAATATAAATTAGGAAATACATAGAAATATCGACCTAGAAATTATATAATAAAAGTAATTTCTAAAAGGCGTCACAAAAACAGATTCTTCTTCAGCGGAACAGTTAGAAAAAAAGGAGCAATATGTTCGAAAATATCATATCTTGCATTTCTTCCAAATAAAATCTACGTCACAGGAAGTTTTGGTTACAATTTTTTTGTTCTTTTTCATAGTTGCTCGCAAGCTATAATACTAAAGCGCAGAAGAATTTGGTGATATTTTATATTCAATATAATTATTTAATAGTTAAATAATTTTAAATATTATATATATATATAGTAGTTATCATAACTATTATATAGCTTATATTCCATACGAATTATAAAACTACCTTTTTTTTTCTTCCTATATATTTTCTTTATGATTTTTAAATTAGATACATTTTTATTTGTAAATTTATATTTTTAGATTTTTTTAAGACCTATGTTTTGTTATCTTCTAAAAGAAAATAATTCACAATGATTGATTCACGTTGGTGCAATTAAGCTTGTTGCCCGTATATATAATTGTTCTTATCTTTGTGACATTTATATCTCTCTTTTCTTTTTCTTTTTTCTTTTTTAACTTTTCAAAAAGTGACAAACAAGTTTCACCTTTTTTGGTAACTTGTTTGTTCGACGTAACAAGCTGAAGCTCTCTGCAATATATAAAAAATTATTTTATCAGACATAATTTTCTAACCAAATTCTTTTTAAATATGGTCAGAAAGTAAACTTCGGACGTACGTTGCACAACCTCAAAATTTTCTCTAAAAATTTAGACCAATTTATTTTCCGCATTACAGTGGATATGACTCGAAGTCTTGAAGTAATAATATATGTCCACCAGTTGAACGACCCCAACAAGGACATGGCGGGAAGAGATGTGTATATAGGCAATTTGCTAACCATGATTGATCATATCAAAACCACGATGAGCTAGGCTACGAGCCTACGAGCACGCATGGTGCTATCGATAATGAGTATACTCTGACGATGTATAGCCTCATATGCTTACTTAGTTCCCAATAAACTTTGTAATAAAAATAGTATTAACGCATATATAAGCCATTATTCGTGATAAAACACTGAATAACATACTACCTATATTTGATACTAGCTACTCTATATTCCTACCTGAAATATTATCTAGTGAAAGAATTTAATTTACATAATTTTTCTGACATACAAAAATTGGAAATTAGTTTAATGCATTTTTAAAAGGATTTGATATCAATGTAGTCCACCAAAAGTTTGGAATGTGAAATAATACTCAAGAGTGTTGTTGAACATAACATTACCCAGGGGATTATTATGAAACTATGACACATAAAATATTATTATTGGTTGATAGTAAAGAATATTATTATTTTACAATAAAACAGTATTTTACGTCAGCTTCCACCATTTTTTGGTGGATGGTAAAGATAGGTCAGGACAAACCGTATCTCCTTAATGGGTTGTATGGGGCCGTATTGCAGTCTTGCCGAGAGGATTGAAATTCGGTGCCCCCATCTCTGCCCCCACTCCTAAATACATACTTATATATATTTTTTTGGAAAACCTTTCAACATAAAAGTTATAGATTTTGATAAGATCTACGACTTACATGTGAAATTTTTTTCAAAAAATATTTTTAAATAGATATTTTGGGCCTCCAAAGTTAGTTTTAAAATCCGTTCAAAAATTAAAAATTTGGAGCCCCAAAACTTCTATTTAAAAATATTTTTTGAAAAATTTTTAATGTTAAAGTTTTAAATCTCATCAAAATCTACAAGTTTCATGTTGAAAGTTTTTCCAAAAAATATATGTAAGCATATGTTTTAGATATGAGGACAGAGTTGCGGGCACCTAATTGGGGGTAGAGGATTTCAATACTCGGCGTGAACCCGGCTCTGTATATTTGTAGCTAGTATTTTCATGTAATGTATAATGTAGAGATGCAAGTTTAACCCAAAATCCAAGGATTAAACCGCGGTACGGCTCGGCAGTCTACAGAAATGTCAAAAGTTTATTCAGTGCAGTGTCTGAACGGGCACGACTGATGGAGAGGTAGTTTTTGAGATCGGACTCGTAGATTACCGCGGAGATGACGTGAACAGAAAAATAATAAGATACACAGATTGTACGTAATTCGGTGATAATCACCTACATCACGGACATCGCAGAGGAATATCTTTCAGTATGTGGTAGAGGGAGTACAAGTTAGCCGGCCCTAGATTATGTGGGCGTCATGAGGTTATATAGTTATCTAGGAACCCTAGATTACATAGCAATTGTTATAGTAACAAACTCCTTAAAAGGGGAAAGATCTCCATAAATATCTCCAAGACTTCCTTAATTGCATATTTAACTGTGATTTCTTCCATATTTAACGCTTCCTTAATTATGTCATGCAACGTGTTACATCGTTAATGACGTGTCAAATGCGACTCTATCATAAACCCCTAGTTTGGAAGTTAACTTTAGTTAGCTTTCAAACTATTGCTCGAGGTACTCACTTTGGTTTTCTAGATGTGCTTTGCCCATTCATTGTCTGGTTACTTCGATTCTTCAAGTTGTTGAAAGTTTCTAACTGCGGAACCTCCGAGCTAGTGAGTGCTCCCATCCCTCGAATTTTCGAATGTAGAATGTTCCCTGTCATCGAACTCCTGGATTGTCGAACGCTTCGAGATCCCGAATACTATACATTATTGACAAAATGGATATTCTTCTATGCTGCTCTTGCTAACTTGTTCTAGTGGTGTTGGTCTCGAAGCGTTTTGTCCGGTATGATTTGTCTTCATAAGGTTGATTTCACTAACACTATGTCTTTGTCTTCTCGGTAGATTTTTTTACTGGTGGTAATGGGCGAAAAATGAGGTTGGACTGATATTGGTATGCTTGGTTGAGCCCCCTAGCCTGCTGATGATAAATTGTTACAACGTTCTTCCCAACAAGTAGTATTCTCCTCTTTGTAAACAGAGGAAAGAACAACGTTAGATCCTGCGAACGTAAATTGAGATGAGCTATGTCCAACAGGTTGGAAGAGAGTGATGTGTGATCCTCTGTCTCTAACGAGTAGTGTTCTCCTCTTCATTAACGGATGGGAGAACAGTCGATCCGGTGAACCGAAATTGAAATTAGCCATGTCCAATAGGTTGGAAAGAGAGTGATGTATGATCCTTTGTCTCTAACGAGTCATATTCTCTTCTTTATGAATGGATGGGAGAACATTCGATCCCGCGAACTAACACTACAAGAAAAACTGTCTTTAGAGGCCAACCAATTCGGCCTCTAAAGATCATTTTTTGGTCTCTAAAAGTATGAGAGGCCAAAAAAGTTGGCCTCGAGGTTGGCTTCTTGAAGTTCGCCACTAAAGCTTCCCGAGGCCAACAAAAGTAGTCGGCTTCAGAAAATAAATTTCAGCAGCCAACATTAATTAGCTTTTAAAAATATTTATTTTTAGATGCCAACCAAATTTGGCATCTAAAACTATCTAAAGCTAATATAGCATTGGCTTTAAATCGTTTTAAAGGCCATATGATATTGGCTTCAAAAAAATAATATTTTAAAAGCCAACCATATTTGGCCTCTAAAACTTTCTGCAACCAACATAAAATTGGCATCAAAATATTTTAATAGCCAGATGATATTGGCTTCTGAAAGAATATACATTGAAAGCCAACTCTATTTAGCCTCTAAAGCTTTCTGAAACCAATATAATATTGGTTGCAAATTTTTAGAAGCTATCTTTATTGGCTTCAAAAGTTTCTTTTTTCTGAAGCCAACTTATGTCAACCTTTATAACTATTAGCAGGCAATACTATATTGGCTTTAAAAAAATTAAAAGCCAGATATTTTTTATTTCTAAATCTCATTATATATATATATATATATATATATATATATATGACAAACAAAATACTTATAATATATTAAAATTCATAATGTATAACAATTGAATATATATTGTCAAATTTACAGAATACGAAACTTATTTCATAAATTACACATATATATTTGTTGTACATTACAAGGAAAGTAAAATAAGCAGTCACAAAAAATATTGACTCTATGAAACAAGTTCAGGTACTTCGTCAGTCGTCGCCATTATACATTTCTCTATGTTATATATGCCTGCAATGTTGTGAAAGCCATGTCAAATTTAACATGTTAGCAAACAAAGAGGGATATATATAAGTTTATATTATTTTTCAAGGATATATTTCACTACCAGCATTAAGAACTTTACAATGACCAATGCTTTTTCATAAACATATCTAAACTAAAGATGCCAACTTCGAAGCATAGGAAAAGAAAAGTCAACTCGAGAATGAATGAAACTATTTGCATGGAACTTATTGTAAGTATAATGCTCAAAACTAACAAAATTCATTACCAAATATAAATTTCAAATATACGTGTATTTTTAATAAAATTTCGACAGAATCTCCCCTAAATTTTTTAAGAATCACATCTAATATTATAATTCTAAACTTCAAATCAATTGTATGGGAGCTACACGCTCCATAACAAACACACCATTATACAAAAATATAAACATATAACAAAAAAGGGCTACAAAGGTTCTATAAACCCCGCCCACAACTAATACATGGGAGTCACACACTCCATAACAAGCAGAATTTCACACGCTCTATAACGAATTAAAAATATGAACATATCACTTTAAATTCAAAAAATGAAATTCGAACTTATGCCACCGAGACTATAAAGCCTATTCAAATATTAAACCAATATTAACACGAGATATAAATGATCATAATATAAAGAACTCAATCAAAACCTAAAATCGTAGGACCTCCATGCACTTATTCAACTATGCGAAACTAAATGAAAGTGTAGAAGTAATGTACAGCTAAACATAATATTGAAGTTGCTGGTAAACATCAAATTTACCATGTGTAGATCATACAGTTTTATAAAACAATTTACTCGAACCACATTAAAAATTACCTAAAATATGTTTTTAATGTGCAGAAAAATCTGGGGTGTTCTGGGGTGTTCTTGGTTGTGCTGGAGTGTTCTGGGGTATTTTTCGGAGTCGTGTTTTGTAGATCATACAGTTTTATAAAACATCTGATAATAATTGCAAGTCATTCACCTGCGGAGGGAAACATACTTAAATTAGCATTTCATCAAACACCTTAAATGCATTTTAGAATGCTCCAGAAATTTTTTTTCCTGTGAAAACGGAGTAAAAGTTAGGCACAATTAACCCGTCCGAATGCGTCATGAGAGGGATAAAGGAAAGCGAGCTTGAGACCGAGAGATCGAGCGAGAGAGATGGCTCGAGGTCGGCACAATCAACCCGGCCGTGCGATTACCAAATCCGGCCGCGCGATTGCCGGCGGTGCGAGCGGCCGAGTAGTCACGGAGAGAGAGGGGGCACCGACAGATATAGGAAGATCGAGAGAGAGCTCGAGAGAGAGAGATTGAGAGAAAACACCAAAAGACTTAAAGAGGGTTCCAGATTCCCTCATCTTTATATTTGAGCGGGCAACTCAAATTTAAGCGGGCATTTCAAATTTGAACAGGCATAATATGATATCTCTCTCTCTGATATTACAAATTTAAGCTCTAAATTAAATAAAAAAAATGCTAAAAATTACGAAAAAATTAAAGTTCACTAAACAAAAGAGAGTTATTATAAATATTTTTTTGCGAATTTAGAATATCTTTAGCTAGTTTTTAAATATTTTTATTTTCTCAAATAATGAAGGAAGCATCACAAAATCTACTCGAAATGCATTGAAAATCTACCATAACTCCTATGTATATCCCAGAACACCCCAGCACAATTCAGAACACCCCAGAACACCTCAGATTTGTTTACAAATTTAGAACATATTTATGCAATTTTAATGTGTTTCGAGTAAATTAAATCATAAAAAATCAAAAAATGCCAAACATTATAAAAATATTACTGTTTCCTAGGAAACAAAAGAGGGTATTATAAATATTTTTTATTTTTTTTTTAATTTTGTTAATTTTAATTTATTTGAAACACATTAAAAATTATCAAAAAATGTTCTAAATTTGTAGAAACAATTGGGGTGTTCTGGGTTGTGCATTAATGTTCTGGGGTGTTCTTAGAAGTCGTGGTGGAGTTTCAATGTAATTCGAGTATATTTTGTTATGCTTTCTTCATTATTTGAGAAAATAAAGATATTTAAAAACTACCTAAAAATATTCTAAATTCGTAAATAAATATGTATAATAACCCTCTTTTGTTTTCGAGTGAAATGTAATTTTTTCATAACTTTTGACATTTTCGCTGATTTTTTATGATTTAATTTACTCGAACCATATTAAAAATTACCTAAATATGTTCTTAATGTGCAAAAAAATCTGGGGTGTTCTTGGGTGTTCTTGGTTGTGCTGGAGTGTTCTGGTGTATTTTTCGGAGTCGTGGAAAATTTCGAGACATCCACCTTCAATTGGGCCCAAATTAGCCTAAAACGCAGAAATCAATTCCAATTAAATTTCAAATCAATCCAAAAATAAAGTAAGCACCGGAATAATCAATTAAATTATTTTATCTTCAAAAAATCAAATTATTAGAGGCCGACTAAACATCGGCCTTAAAAAGTTAGAAATTTTAAAGTCAAAATTACATTGGCTTCAAAAAGTCAGTATGTAAATGCCAACTAATTAGTTGGTCTTAAAAAGTTAGAAATTTTAAAGCTAAAATTATTTTGGCTTCAAAAAATTAAATTATTAGAGGCCAACTAAATATTCGGCCTTAGAAAGTTAGGAATTTTAAAACCAAAACTAATTTGGCTTCAAAAAGTCAATTATTAGAGGCTGACTAAATATTGGCCTTAAAAATATATAGTTTTTAAAGCCAACAATATTTTGGCTTTAAAGTGTTATAAAATCAAATGCCAACAAATTAGTTTGGCCTCGAAAAATATGTTATTAGCAGCTAAATTAAAATTGGCTTCAAAAAATAAATTTTTTAAAGCCAACTGAAAATTGGCTTTAGAAAGTCATTTTTAGAAGCCAAAAAAGGCTGGCTTTTAAAAAGTTGGCTTCTAAAGACCAAATTTCTTGTAGTGCAAAATTAAGATGAGCTGTGCCCAACAGGTTAGAAAAGAGAGCAATGTGTGATCCTTTCTCTAAGATTTTCAATGAGCTGCAGCTGCTGTCGTCTGCTTCAGTTGAGGCTGACGTCTTTTTCGGCATCTGCAAGGTATGAGTTCCTCATTGTCTCGCGTTCAAGTCATCACGTCCTTTATTATAGCTGTCATTGTCCTTTCTAGTTCTGCTCAATACATTACGGGATCATGCTGATCGAGAAACCAAAAAGCCTTTGCTACCATTGGCGCTATTCATTGCTCAATCAAAGCTTTTATCCATGGAGGCCGCTACGGCGTTATGACTACCTGCACTCAGTGTTAGTTGAACGATTGTGAAAATAAATTTATCTTGACGTGATGATTCGCCAACGATATTCTAGGGTGGTTAATCACCCAAGTAATAAGATGTTTGATGTCCATTTAGTAGGAACCGAGACAATGCTCTTTCAGTGTTGATCAACTAAATCATACATCCATTTGGTGAAATCCAACCCAATGGTCCTTCTTTTTCTTTGAGCATAAAAGAATTTGGCATTGCATTCAATTGAGAGATCGCCATGAATATGTTTCATAACCAACTGATGATAACCCCATAAAGTGATTTTTTCTGTAATTTCGGATATCAAAATATTTGCTTCTTATTGCTTCATATCTTGCCGGTGATATCTGACCCAGCAGAATATTTATAGAATGCTAAGAATGACTATATTGAATTAGTTTCATGCTTGTCTGGGAAGACTTTATATGGTGAAATCCAAAGTAGAACACAATGTAGAAAGCCGAGAAGAACCTTATAAAATTGAGCTTGGATGAAACCCGAAGCATAGCACAATAGAAGGCCGAGAAGACTCTTATAAAATTAATTCCATGCTTCTTCTGGAAGACTTATTGGAATTTTAATTTTAATGTGATAAATCCGAGCGAGTATATATAACACAAAATAGCGTTCTCCCTTTAGGCAATTGAAGAAGGATAGGCGTGTTGCAGAGGAGGAAAACTCCATTCCATGCTTCTTGAAGAAGGCTTACTGGGACCCACTTTTTTTGAGATAATGCTAATTGTGCCCAAGCTTTCAAAGAAAAACTACTTGAAATTTTTTGGGTCGAACGTATGCACCAATATGAAATAATTAGTATAGAGATTATCTTACCTCTAGGTAGACATAGGAATGCACGCATTTTGCTTGGTTGTCCACCAAGCTCCTTCAGCGTTTCAGATTTAGGAGAATATGATTTTCATGCTTCCGTGGAATGGCTAATAGGAAACTTGCTGTTCATGTTGTTTGTTGTTCTTCCAACTTCTTGTTGAAAGTTTGTGGGAGATCCATGCTCTAGACTTACCAGAATATTTTATATTGGTGCTCGTAATAGGAGCAGATTTACTAGTTATCCTTCCAAGAGGATATTTCTCCAATCTTCTCTAAGGAAGGCTTACAGAAGGCTCTTTTATTCAAACTCTACGATAAGAGATTTACTTGATATATATCTCTCCAAACTTATCTAAGGAAGACTTACAGGAGATTCTTTTATCCAAACTCTATGATAAGAGGCTTACTGGATATATATTTCTCCAAGCTTCTCTAAGGAAGGCTTACGGGAGATGTTTATCCAAACTCTGTTGTGAGAGGCTTACAAGATATTTGTCTCTCCAAGCTTCTCTAAGGAAAGCTTACAGGAGGTTCTTTTATCCAAGCTCTATGATAAAAGACTTCCTGGATGTATATCTCTTCAAACTTCTTTAAGGAAGGCTTACGGGAGGTTTTTATTCAAGCTCTATTATTAGAAGTTTTCTGGATGTTTTACATCGATGCTCTTATTGTAGGAGCTACCGGTTATTCTTCTTCCCTGATTTGATGTTTCTCCAAGGTTTCATGAGGAAGGCTTATATGAAGTTTTTATCCAAGCTCTATTTTTGGAAGCTTATTGGATGTTCTATTTCGGTGCTCTCGTAGCTACCGGTTATTCTCCTTCCAGATGTAATGTTTCTCCAAGCTTTCTTGAGGAAGGATTATAGGGGGTTTTAATCCAAGCTCTGTTGTTAGAGGCTTACTGGATATTTTACGGTGCTCTCGTCGTAGAGGTACCAGTTATTCTCCTTTCGTGATGTGATGTTTCTCCAAACTTCCTTGAGGAAGGCTTATAGGAGGTTTTAATCCAAGCTCTATTGTTAGAGGCTTACTGAATATTTTATTGCGGTGCTATCGTTGTAGAGCTACCGTTTATCCTCTTTTTTGTACATTTCTGGATGAAGATCAGGTGTTCTCCAGCTTAATAAGTGCTACGTCCGGTTGGTGGTAAGGGTGAGCAGCTCTATTTAGAATGACGATTTATGTGTTTAATCCGGGAGAACACTTGATGACTAAGTTGAACAGTCGTCAACATGTGAAATGTCCACCCATGGTGAACGTCTGATTCTGTTTGCAACTAAATATTCTTGTGGCCGGGGAGATCGTTCGATTATAAGGGTGAATAGTTTTTATTTTGAATGACAGTTGATGTGTTCCACCCGGAAGAATGCTTGATGACAGGGTGAACTGTGGAATGATCTCTCAGGTTGAACCTGTTTGGAATGGCGGTTGATGAGTTTAGCCAGGAAGAACGCTTTATGACATGTTGTCGCTTAGGTTAAACGCCTACAGACGATGAGGTCGAACGCTTTTAGGGGAACAGCTGCGGAGGTTTAGGTCGAATGATGATTGATAACGCTGGATGACAAGTTGCCGCCCCGGTTGAACACTAACATACGGTGAGGTCGAATGCTTCTTGGGGAACCATCGCGCGAAGTTGAGGTCAAATGATAGTTGACGTGTTCAGCCAGGGAGAACGCTTGATGACCAAGGTGAACAGTCGTCAACATATGGAATGTCCACCCAGGTTGAAAACCTATAGTCTGTGAGGTAGAATGCTTCTGGGGGAACTATCGCACGAAGTTAAGTCGATTGACAATTGATTTGTTCAGTTAGGGAGAACGCCTCTTCGCTAGACACGACCTCGTCGGGCGCAGAAACGGTGCAGTCTGCCTTGGTAGCGCGAAGTTTCTGTCAGATTTCCTCTGTTGTTAGCCGCCAGCAAAGCCGCTGAGTGGACGAGATTATCGCTGTCATCATCCCCATGTTTGTAAAATAAATCCATGAAGCTTGTTAAGGTGATCAATGCTGAATAATATAACACTCTTGCAAATGATATAGAAAAAGAAAAGTTATGCTCATCCTCTGACAATGACGAATGATGGATGACGATGTCCATCATATTGTGTTGGATGTAATTGCATTGATCTGATAAGCTCTGTCACGAGTTTGGCCTTCCGGCCCTCCATCATCCATTGGAACGCCTCTTTTGCCGGAGTTCTTCTTGTCATATGTCTATCTTGTCATCCTCTCAACGTCTCGATCCCCACAGACGGCACCAATGATGGAGAGGTGATTTATGAGATTGGACTCACAGGTTACGGCAGAGATGACGTGAACAGAAAGATAATAAGATACACAGATTTTACGTGTTTCGGTGATAATTACCTGCGTCCACAGGCATCGCAGAGGAATATCTTTCACTATGTGGTAGAGGGAGTACAAGGTAGCCGGCCCTAGATTATGTGACCGTCATGAGGTTATATAATTATTTAGGAACCCTAGATTACATAGCAATTATGGTAACAAACTCCTTAATAGGGGATAGATCCCTATGAATATCTCCAAAATTATGACTTCCTTAGCTGCATATTTGTCTATGATTCTTTTCATATTTAACGCTTTCTTAATTGTGTCTTGCCACGTGTTGCGTTATAATTGACGTGTCAAATGCGACTCCATCATCAGCAAATAACTACTACACACGTATTTGGTTTTTTATTTTATTTTTAATTTTTTATAAAAACTTATTTTGACTATTGTTTTAGATAAATAAAATGTTGTATAATACTAATAGTAAATAGTAATAAAGAATATAATATTATATATTTAAATATTATACTATTTTTATTTTGTTGATATAATTTAATTCTTATTGTTTAAATTTATTTTAAATACGTAAGATATTATATTATGCATAATTTTGTTATTAAATATTATTATAATTTTATATGTAAAATATTTAATATAATTTATTTTTAAATTAGTTATATTTTTATTATTGAGCCGTATCTATATCCTATATTTTTGAAAGTGTCGTACTCCGTATTTATATCGTGTTATATTTTTGTACTCGTGTTCGTATCCGTACTTCCTAACTTATGTGTCTTAGGATACAGACGACACATGGATCGATCTCTTTTTTCGGATAATTGCATTGAGATCCCTACATATTGTTTTAATATCATTTAAGTCCTTTAAAAAAAATTGTTACACTTTAGTATTTTTGACACATTTTAATACATTTACAACACCTTTTAATGCATTTTGACACCTTCGGCACACATCCGACATCCTGTATTTTGACACCTTTCTGATAATTCTTAGCACCTTCTTGATAACTTTTGACACACCCGCGAAAGGATCTAAAAAAGATGACTGCAGTGTAAGGTAATTTCTTGCCTCGGACTGCAGTACATCTCTCCCTTTATGTTGTCATTAATCTCATAAAAATTTGTCATCCTTAAAGCGAAGCATAAATTCAATGTCATCCAAAATTCAAATCATTCTTCTCAAGCACGCTGCGCACACCCGGTGACAACTTTTATGAGACATAATAAACCAAAACAAGTACATATACATATGTATGGACATAAAAATAATAACAAATTTGATTCCACAGTGGATACGAAGAATGATTTTTCTTTTTTTTTTTTTTTTTTTTTTTAAAAAAGAAAAGAAGATGTGGAGTTTGTTAGATTTATCCGCTCATCTATCCTTTTATTTGAAGTCAATTATTCAACTGATAATGCTAACTTCACTTCGTACATAAAAAATAATTTTATAATATTATTATATTTTATATCGCAATATTATGGTATGCTAATAATTACACGAATAGATGTACCAAATATTTGCATCTAATTATATAATATACTGTTGATAATATTATGACGCACGCACTGCTAGTAATTATAGTTGCTTAAAATTTCAAACAAGGGCTGACTTGAATAAGTTTTTTGGTTGGAGGCTAAGTTGCAAGAGGTATTAAAAGTCAGGATTGATTGATCAAAAAAGCGAAAATGTAACTACGTAGGTTGGCCGGTATTTTGTATTGGGATTTTGTAAAAAAAAAATAATCCAGTATTGTAAAACTTAAAAGAATCAACCTCTTAAATAAAAATATTACTTCATTTTTAGAAAGCTTATTTTGTTCTTCCGAACACTTGTTAACTCACCGCGACAACATATTTGTTCGGCCAGATCACTTCTGTTATTCGCACAGAACACTTCTACCGGAATACTGTTATACAAATTAATAATATTATAATAATTATAATTTAATATTAGACTAGGTATTTGAAATATTTTAAAGTGTCCAATAAAAAAAAACTTTTAAAAAGTTTAAAATATATATACTAATTTGTATATTTTTTGAAAAACAAAAAACAGCCCTATTCCTTTTATTTTATTTTTTTTTGGTTAATCCCAAATCAACATCCCTCTTTTTTAAGATCAGCTAAATCAATCCTTAAAAATATGTTTGAGATGTTGATTTGGTCCAAAAAAAAAAAAAAGGACTGATTTGACAAAAATCATTTTTCGGGCTAACAGTTGTACGCCAACGCTGGCATGTTCACTGGTACGGAGCCACTTTGAAAAAGTGAACAGAGAGAATTCAGGGCACCCCAAGGTGTTTGGAAAAAAAAAATGTAGATGTTAAGGGATTTTGTTGAAAAAATCTTTTTACATAATTGTGTCAAATTATAAATTTAATGATATATATATATATATATATATATAATAATTTTCAAAATTTTTAAAACAAAAAAGAAAAGATATTTTGTGTTCAAAATTTTTTCATACATATATATATTAAAATAAAAAAATATTAGTGAGCTATATTAAGTTTCGTGTTCAAAACAATTTTCAAAAATATTTTTAGATAAATATTTTGAGCTTCTAATATTTTTATAATTATTATAGTTTTTGGAGCTTTAAAATATACTTTTAAATATAAAATATATATATATATATATATATTGATGTAAATAATTAATAGAAATTTAGTTGGGTGGAAGCTACATGATGAACTGTTTGCTACCTTGATCAGCACGTCCCTTTTGAGATATTCATAAGTATTTGGGATGTTCTAGATAATTTCATACACAAATTCAAAATAATTTTATATCACCCTATAATACACAAAACACATACATACACAAACAAACATATATATATATATATATATATATATATATATATACAACACAAAATCAAGTGGGGTCATTTGACCCCACTTGGTATATATTGGATCCGTCCATGCCCTTTTGTGACCTTTTATATTATTTTAGCAGGTTAGATATCAGCCATAAATGTTAATTCAGTTTTATTGTTGATGACTCTCCGACCATAATTTTTAAAATAAAAATAAATAGGAAAGGGAGAGGAGCGAGCGACTTCTCAAATTTTTAGGAGAAACTGACAATTTATTCCAATGCAGCGAAATCTTAATTCCTAAATTTCTCTAACCAAACACAAATATTTCAAATTAGCAGTCAATCTTTAATATTATCAACACAAATCTGTAACACTTTTCACAGAAGAGAATTGCAAAGAAGAGTATATTTACAAGTGAGATAGATTATTATTATTATTATTTTTGAGAATATAAGTAAGATGGATTAGGTTAAGGATCTCAAAAGCTTTAACAATATATTACTTATTAATATATTTAATATAATTAGCAACAATAAAAGTGTATCATTACATCAGTAAACCTTCTTACAGAAGAATGTTTTAAGGCTAAAGCGACTCTCGCCGTCGTCTCTTTGGCCGGCGCCGCCGACAACTCCGGCCGTTCCTTCTTGATCATCAACCCTGCACCTCATTTGGCTTCTATACTCAACGCAATTATTCCCGTGCATGTTGATTGCTCTCAGCCCATCGCCACCGGAAGAGGCGGCAGTTTTGTTCTTCTTCAGTTTCCACACAGGGCTGCTTCTGCTGACACGGATTCCGGCGCGCCCGGGGCTGGTAACGCACCGCCGTGACGCCGACGACGAGTTGCATCTCGAGCACGGGGCGCTGCTGATGCTGCGTGAAAACACGGCAGCTTTTGGCCGGGCGGCTCCGCCGTTTCCGGCTGACCTGCTTCGCCGGAATGGCCAGATATTAATGTTGAGCTCCGCCGCCCCGCTGGCGCCACTATTCTTTCTTCCCTTGTTTGTCTTCTTTTCTTTCTCATTGATCTCTGCATTCTTCATATCACCAACTTTGAAGATATCCCTCCATCTTCTTGAAGCTGAAACTGGTGCGACATATGAAGCAATGGAAGCAATATCTTTGTCGTCTTCTTCTTCTTCTTCTTCTCCTTCTTCTTTTTCTTCTTGTTTATCTTCTTCTTTGAGTTGTTGCCAAAGACAGTTGTGAGTATAGTTAGAGCTGTCTGAGACGACATTAATGGCGGTGTTATTTGAGTTGGAGTGAACAGATAGGCGATGGAGAGGAAGGAGAACGCCGCCGGCGAAGAGTTCGTCGGCAGAACTGTTAGGATTTCCGACGATTTTGCAGAACTCGAACTCCGGTGAAGAGGTGCAGCCCCCGAATCTCCCAGGCGACTCTGCTGTGACCTCCATTAGTGGAGATACGGAAGGAGAACAAAAAATGAAAAAGTGAGAGATGGAATCTTTGTTTTACTTTGAAGCAGGACATGAGCTCCACTATATATTGTCGTGCATTTCATACAACAAGAAATACAACGAACGTATACCCTAACTTCTTAAAACATGAGTTTAAATACGACGTACACCTTATTCATATATACTGCATGGGCCTATATGAATTTCAGCCATTGATTAAAATTCTTATAGATAACTATTATTTTGTCTATGTCTTTCCCACAAATATATCAAGTTTCAAGTTTATTAAAAATTATAAAAATCAAGTCTTCTAGAGTTATTCCATATAGAGCTTTCTCTAGATGAATTTAAGTGATAGGTTTGAGAGAGGAGTCAGTTGTTATTGGGTTTGGGTTAACTTTTGAAGTTTACCACTTTGCTCATTTTTTTTTTCATTCCATTTCCAAATGGGCAGTTAGATTTTAATCCGGTATATAGGATGGTGAAAATGATCGAGTTGAAGTCGAGTACCACTAAGCTCAAGTTCGGCTCGATTGGTTTAGTTTGAGCTATCGAGCTCAACGAGATTCAGATGCTGAGCTCGAACTCTACTTGACTTGAAAAATCTCAAACTCGAACTCGACTCGAGATTGGCTCAATTGTATCAACTGAGCCGAGCTTAAATCGAATCGAGTCGAGCTCGACTCGAGTTTTGCTCGATTGCATGAATTAGACTAAGCACGAGTCGAGCTCGAACTCGAACTCACTTAACCAATTTTGTTGTAAAAAATATTTGAATAAAATAGAAAAGCTCGTTTAGGCTCACGAGCCTAACGAGCAGAGTGTTAAGATGCTCAAGCTTTGCTCGTTTAATTACTCGAGCTTAAAATCCGTGCTCGAACTCGACTTGAGCTCGGCAATACTCGAGCTCGATCCGAGTTTAAACGAGTTCGAGCCTGAACTTCTCATGAACAGCTTGGCTCGTTTTCACCCCTAATACACATTTTCATACAGTTTGGCTCGTATGAAAATCTGTTTTAAGAGATAGAGGGTGTAGATAAAGGAGGAGTGAAGGTGGGAGGAAAGAGAGGAGTAATACGAATTATTCTTCTAAATTGTTACAATCAGTATGTTGTGCTTGAGCTATCAGCTTAACCTGATATAGATAGGTCAGGGGCTAATTAATAAAAAGATGGTGCCAAGGTGGATGGCCACAGAATGTCCTTGTTAGCACACTAATCGAAGTTGAAAGGGAAATTCCCTCTAATCTAGTGTTAAAAACTAATTGAGCCGTTAACAAAAAATTTTTAAATTACATCAAAATTTATATGTTTTTATTACAGATTTTGTTAAAATAAATATTTTGAGGCTCTAAATTTGAAGCAGGTTAACGGATTAGTTTTTAATCCGGTAAGATTTTTGATATGATGTGTGCCTCATGAAGAACACATCATATGTTCGAATTCTATGAATGCCTCTGAAATATAATAGGCAATTTCGGCGAATTTGCATCTAGAATTGGTAATATGGTGGCTGCACAGGGTATCAGTATTCTACGTCTGGCTCGGAGCACACATCAGACCGGGATTTAATTTTTGACCACACTTACGACCCATGCGGGCAGATATCGTTGTTAGAAAACAGTGTTCTTATTAACATCGGAGGTTGGTGCACTGAAAAAGTTTCGCTTCATTATCTCAACAAAAAATATTTTGGAATATCAAAATATGTAATATTTTGATAAAACCTTTTGAAAAGAAAGTTGTATTTCACATCAAAATCTTTTTTCTATTTATATATATATATATTATATATATATTATATATATATATTATATATATTAATATATATATATATTTAAATCTTACCTAAAATATTTATATAATAGTAAAACTATCTTTAGCATAATGTTTAAGATAAAGCTGATTTGTAAGAATTTAAAATTCAGTGACAGATTTATAGATAGAAATTTATATGCAACTATCTAAAGTTGAAAACCATGTAAGCAATAAGCAAATGCTACACGTCGCTCGTCAAACCAGATCTATTTGAAACTTTTACTATGTTCATAACGTAATCCAAATTAAATTTCAATTAAGCATTCAATATTATATACTTTTAACTTGATAAAGATTGAAAACTTGATTTAAGTAAGAATCTTTGGCATTCTATGATAAGATAAAAAATATATGCGGGCGAAGTCCACCTTCAATTCAACATTCATATGGTCCTTATTTAACTTGCTATAAAATTATGTAAATAAACGGACTCAATAATTTAAGGGATGCAATTATACAGAGATTATATATATCTAAAATCTCTCAAAAAAATTATTGATGGGAAGTTCTCATATAACTAATTTAATAGGTACTTAGTCTCCGATTCCAACAGATCTCTTATAAGGGTTCTCAATAGCCGCCATATCTGTCGGTAAGATTCTGAGAACTTAAAGAAATGAAAGGATTAAGAGCTTCTTCTTATTAATCACAGAATCTGCATATATATACAGGTAGAAAATAGCTGTTATGCCTAGGGACTAGAAAAAATGTACAACTCTACACATTAGATGTTATGCCTAGAAACTCGAAATTGTACAGCTCTAGACAAAAATTAATTACAGAAAATTTGAATGTATCTAACTACCACCAACTTTGACGGCTAATAATGGAGAAGATGGAGAGCCATTCAAGTGTTATTTCTTCCAACGTTAACTTTGAAGATCTAGAGCCAGCGGAGCTAATGAAATCCAAATCATCTCCTTTCTTCATGTGAGTTGTTTGATCCATACTAATACCAACACTCCCCCTCAAGTTAGGTGTGTATAAGTCATGCATACCTAACTTGTCAATAATGTATTTTAAACGAGCAGGAGGGAGAGACTTTGTAAACACATCTGCATTTTGTTGATTACTGGCAATGTATGGAGTGCTGATTTCTTTTGATTGCACCTTGTCTCGAACAAAATGGCAGTCAACCTCAATGTGTTTTGTTCTTTCATAAAAAACTGGGTTTGCTGCTATATAAATTGCAGAATGGTTATCGCAAAACAGCCTCATAGGTTGATCATGCTTGAACCCGAGATCCTTTAAGATGAACTTAATCCATGTTAGCTCGCTAGCTCCAAGAGCCATAGCTCTATATTCCGCCTCAGCACTTGATCTTGCAACTACGTTTTGTTTTTTGCTCTTCCATGTGTTTCCACCAACATAAGTAATGTAGCCACTTGTAGATCTTCTGTCATCTATGCACCCTGCCCAATTAGCATCCGTATAACCTTCAATATTCAAGTGTCCATTGTTCTTCATAATTACCCCTTTTCCTCGACAAGATTTCAAGTACTTCAAAAGCCTGTCAGTTAGTTCAAAATGATTTTCTTTGGGAGAGTGCATTGCTTGACTTACAACACTAACGGCATGAGCAATATCGGGTCTAGTCATCGTTAGATAAATCAGCTTACCAACTAAACTTTGAAACCTAGCAATCTCTTTCTCATCTGTTATTGACTTCCCTTCAACCAATGATATCTTATTGTTGTATTCAAGAGGTGTATTTGATGGCCTAGCTTCCAGTTTCTTTACCTTTTTAAGAAGACGCAAAGTGTACTTTCTCTGAGAATGCACCAAACCTTTACTAGAATATGCAACTTCTACTCCTAGAAAATATTTTAGAATGCCTAGATCTTTAATATCAAATCTTTCCTTTAAGTCAGATTTCAGACTTTCAATTCCTTTGGAGTCATTTCCTGTTATTATAATGTCATCTACGTAAATTAAGATAACTACAATCTTATCATTTTGATATTTCCAAAAAAGTGAATGATCAGCACTATTGTAGAATCCAAGCTTGATTAATTTCATTATTGATCCTATAATACCATGCTCTTGGTGATTGTTTCAGACCATACAATGCCTTTTTTAATTTGCAAACATATTCAGACCTTTCCAAGGGATGCCCTTCTGGAATCTTCATGTAAATTTCTTCATCTAAGTCTCCTTGGAGAAATGCATTTTTCACATCCATTTGATAAAGTTTTCAATTATTGTTTATAGCAACAGAAATAAGAATTCTTATAGTGTTCATCTTAGCAACAGGTGCAAAGGTCTCATTGTAATCAATCCCATGCGTTTGTGTATATCCTTTAGCTACAAGTCTCTACTTCTCCTGTGCTTTTTAACTTTATCTTGTATATCCACTTACAACCTACTGATTTTTTACCCTCAGGAAGCTTTACTAAAATCCAAGTTTGATTCTTATGTAATGCATCTAATTATTCTTTCATTGCAGTGATCCAGACTTGATGTTTCTTAGCTTCTTCAAAAGTTTCAGGTTCTTTTAATTTGTCAATATTGGTAAGAAAACAATGAAAAAATGGTGAAATAGATAGATAGGAAAAATACCTTTCAATGGGATATTGAGCAGAGTAAGTTTGGTAATCCTTATACCTAGAAGGAGGCTTATGAGGTCTAATAGATCTACTGATTGCTTGATCTTGTTCAAGTTCATTGCAGTTACTCATAGCCAATCTTTCTGATGCAACTTCTGGTTCCATTTCAGCTTCTTTGCTGCTGTAATTTCTTGAATTTTCAGACCTGTTCTCATTCTCAGGTTCCCTTTCACTCTCATGTTCCTTACTTGCTTGATTCTTATTGTTAGGTTGCTCTGACATTTGACTTTCTACACATGGAATTTCTAGACTTGAGTTCTGCTGATTCATATTATGCAGATTCAAGTTCTGGAAATTTTCCAGGTCTTCAAGTTGCTGATATTGCAGCTGATAGGGCTGCCTTTTCTTAGCACTTTGACCTTCCATGTTTTTATTCTGGGGATTGGAAGGACTTGTCTCATGAACTCCTGATCCATCAATCAATAATTCTGAACTCCTTTTTTTCATGAAAATTCTCATCAGAAAGTTCATTCAAATAGTTAGTATAGTAAGGTAAATTTTCTAGGAACTGCACATCCCTTGAAATGGTTTTCTATTTTGTTTTTGGATTATAGCACTTAAAGCCTTCCTTTTCAGCGGAATATCCCAAGAAAATGCATCTTTCAGCTTTAGAGTCGTGTTTGTCCCTTTTTTGACTAGGTATATGAGTGTAACAGACACAACCAAATACTCTAACATAAGGTAGATTAACTGGTTTATTTTTCAAGACTTCAAAGGGTGATCTAATGTTAAGAACTCTAATTGGAAGCCTTTTAATCAAATGACAGCTTACAAGAACAGCATCTGACCAGTATGACTTAGGAACATTCATGTTGAACCTGATTGCTCTAGCAACTTCCAATATATGTCTATTTTTTCTTTCGGCAATGCCATTTTGCTCTGGTGTATAAACATAAGAACATTGATGGATAATGCCTGCCTCTTTCAAACTCTTTTTAAGCTCTCCTAAGTATTCAGTGCCATTGTCAGTTCTGAGATTTTTAACATGCTTATTGAACTGGTTTAATATCATCAATCTGAATTCATTAAATGCTTGACATACCTCGGATTTGGCTTTTAAAAGGTAGATCCGTGTCATTCTGGACACTTGATCAATAAACTAACAAAATATTTAAATCCATCAATGAAAAAATAGGAGAAATCCAAACATTAGAATGAACGAGTTCAAAAAATTCAGAGTACTCAGTAATAGAATTTGAGAAAGGCTTCCTACATAACTTAGCCTTTTTGCAACTATCACAGAATTCAGCAACATCATTACTGAAATCAACAACTTTCTTTAATATAACATCTGAGGAATGACCTAGTCTTGCATGCCAAAGTTTTGCCTCAACTTCTTTAGAGTAACTTTTCAAAGCAACTGGGAAGTTTGAACAACATATAATCCATTCTTTAAACTTCCTTCACCAATCTTCTTCTTGAACTTCAAGTCCTGAAAAATCACTGAGTTAGGTTCGAATATCACAGAGCATTGCAAGTCTTTTGTTAGTTTACTAACAGACAACAAATTTGCAGATAGTTTGGGAATGTATAAGACCAGACTATCCCTTCTATTTTGGAAAAAATTACTTTACCAATTCCTTCAACAGGAACATAAGATCCAAGCAATAGATACACCTTTAACCTTGTTTATTTTTCTTATGTTTGAAATAATTGTTTCACTATTACTCGTATGAAATCATTGGCTCCTGAGTCTATAATCCATGATTGATAATGAGACTTGTAAGTATGAAGAGCAGTAGCATATAAACTTGTACCTGCATTGAGTTCCTTCCCCTGTTTGATATGAGTTGGCTTCATCCTTACCCTTTGCAGCAGCTATATTTTGTGCTCCCTTGCTTATTTGTGGCAATAGCTGTTGAGTTTGGTTTAATTGTTGAGCAATACTTTCAAGAGTCAAGGACTCTTTGGCAACATCAACATTGGCATTTCCAAAATTCTTTTCCCTTTGAGGGCGAAGGTGAGGGTGAAGAAACCAACAGTATTCTCTACTGTGACCAGCTTTTTTACAATGATCACAAGTAATTTGATTTCTTCCTATTTGAGCCTTTGAATCTCCTCTTCCCTTCTTGAAGTTTGATTGAATACCTTTTCAATCCTCCTCCTTTTCTTTTGTTTTCTATAACTTTTTGCCTTGTTTCCTCCTGTTGAATCCTCGAACAAACACTGATAAAGAGAGGGAGTTCAGGTACCATTAGAACTTGACTTTGGATAGCTTCAAATTCAGGCCTTAGACCTAATAGGAGTCTAAAGACTTTGTCTTGTTCAGCCCTCCTTTGTAGAGTGACAACGTCAGTAGTAGCCGGTCTGTAAAGGGAGAATTCATCCCATAACACCTTGAGAGAAGCTTGGTGCTCAGCAAATGATTTATCTCATTGCTTTGATTCTGAAATTTGTTTCAGTGGCTCGAAGACTCTATAGAGATTCTTCTGCTGACCATAAAAATTCTTGAGCGAGTTCCACAGCTCTTTAGAAGTGTCGGCAAAGGCAAAGATCTCATACAACTTTGGATCATGGAGTTGAGAATCCATGTCATTGCCAACTGATCGTTAGAGTGCCATTCTTCATATCCTTCATCTGTTGCATCTGGTTGAGGAATCCTTCCATCAACAATTCCCATAATGTCTTTTCCATTAAGTGTCCTGATTGCAGCTTTAGACTAGCCTAAATAGTTATGCCCGTTTAAAGGGACTGGTGTAAGTTTGAGAGTAATATTTGAATCATCTGTTATGGTAGGCTTTCTAGAGATAAAAGAAGATCTGGTTTCCAGATTTGAGGCTATATTATCAAGTTGATTTTGAGATGAGGAAGCCATGAGTGAATCAACTAAGCTCTGATACCATAAAGAAATGAAAGGATTAAGAGCTTCTACTTATTAATCACAGAGCCTGCATATATATACAAGTAGAAAATAGCTGTTATGCCTAGGGACTAGAAAAAAAGTACAGCTCTGCATATTAGATGTTATGCGTAGGAACTCAAAATTGTACAGCTCTAGACAAAAATTAATTACAGAAAATTTAAATGTATCTAACTACCACCAACTTTGACGGCTAATAATAGAGAAGATGGAGAGCCATTCAAGTTGTTATTTCTTCCAAAGGTAACTTTGCAGATCTAGAGCCAGAGGAGCTAATCAAATTCAGATCATCTTCTTTCTTCATGTGAGTTGCTTGATCCATACTAATATCAACAGAACTTCGGAAAACATACGCGCTTCTTATGAGAGAGTGTTGTAATTTTTAATATTTTTTACTGTATAGATTATCACCAAGCACGAACCAAAAAACGTTACAACTTCCACTACTTCAGGTACACGATACTGTAATTACATAATCCTAATATTATATTTGGGAACTATGATCCGTTAGAACTCAAAGTTTAAAAGTTCAAACACGCCAATCTTTACATATATCATAAATAATGACGCGGAGCAATGTTGTAGGGATTCAACAACAACGCAAGAACACCTCAATTTATTATCATTGTCTTAGTTATCAAATTTGCATCAACCTTCAAGTCTTATTTATTACCTATTTGATTTTATCTTAGACTTACTGCTTTTATTTGTCAATTTTCCCAACTTTCTCTTGTCTCCATCCATCGTTATTAGGTTGCTTATTATTGTTCCTATACTATTATTATTATTAATGAGGAAAAGTCTTACTCTCTCTCTCTCTCTCTCTCTCTCTATATATATATATATATATATATATATATATATATATGCTGGAAGCATTTCTTGATTGGATGATAATGGGGTTTGCTTAAATGGGCTTGGCTAAGGCTTCATAGAAGGTGCGCTAGGCGAGATCTCTTAAAAAGTAGGCCCAATATCGCAAATTAGGGTCCGCCTATAACTACGATATTAAGATTCAAAGGGGAAGTTATTAGGTGCGAGCCAGATAAGTTAATCTGCACGGGACGCAATAAAAGAAAGTATTTAAAATTATTTTTAGAAATAGTTTTAATATAAAAATTATAGATTTTGATAAAATTTACAATTTTCATGTCAAAAATTTTTCCAAAAATACTTTTATATATGTATTTTCATATTCCATAGATTAACGGGTATTAAAGCAGCTTTAAAACCCACTTCACATCCATTAATAGTTGGAGTCCAAAAATACCTATTTAGAAGTATTTTTTTTTGAAAATTGTAGATTTCATCAAAATCTATAACTTTCAAGTTTTTTTTTTTTCAAAAATGCTAATTTTTTTTTTCTTTTTTACCGCGTGCCGTGCAGATAAACTTATTTATGCGGCGTGCAAATTAAAATTTGCCGATTCAAAGGTTCTTGATCTTTAAATTTAGCATCTGACACTTGAACTATATAACTTTATATTCGGATCCAATTTGAGGTCATGAAAAAGGGGAGTGGGGTGGCGGTGTAACTTCCTTCTATGTTAAGATTCGAGTAGAGGACAAATTATAACCATGGAAAAATTAATAGCATAATTAAAATCATTGTTTTATGTGACACCGAAGGAATTTGGTACATATTTTTAACTAAAATTATAGTTTTTTTGTGGAAGGCGACATGCTCTATGTCGTGCCGAAGTCGAAGGGATTCGGTGCAGACGGAACAACCATTTTTTTTTATTTTGTCGGTTGTTTTGTTGTGTTGTCTTCGGAGTCGCATCTAAGGTTTGTGCCGCCCGTTCTCATAGGCCTAAGCATTTGGTCGAGGCTTGGCCTGTGCTCTTGAAGCCGCTTTAAGCCTTGGCCAAGGAAAGACCAAGCTCAAATAGGAGAATTTTCTAAAATTTGGTTCTTGTAACATTTTAGGTTATATAGCTCTTTAGTAGAAATATTCTAGAGGCTCCATCTTAGCAGCATGTATGGTTTCATCCTAGCCGTTCATTTGGGCATTGGCTCTTTATAAATATGGCCCCATGTATTTATACCCTTCAAGTCCAAGTAAAATAATAAGAGTTGTAAGAGGTGTCTAAGTGCTTTTACTCTTCCATTTTGTCTTCCTCTTTCTCTTTAGCAAGCGCTTTGAGAGTTTCTTCGAGAGGTTGAGCTTTACTAACGAGTGGCATTGCTAAGCAATAGTTGCTAAATTGTTGCACAAGTTGCTAGATAAAAGCTTAGCCTTATGACAAGCGGTATTAGAGACTAGTTTGATATGGCTAATAAGAGCAATATCACTGCCATGGTGCTGCCAGAGAATTACCTAAGACAAAATCAAACTGGAAGGACACCATGGCAACCCTTGACACCAAAGTTGCCAAATTGTAGAGCGTTGTCGGCGAACTCATGGATCAAGTTGAGGAACTGAAATGGAGATCAGTTACCTCAAAAATCATGATGTATGAGCTTGAGGCGTAGATGCAAGGAGCCCTCAATGTTGCCGTCAGCACAATGCAAGGGAAAATGGACGCTATGTGTCACCCCACGTTCTTGTGGCACTTATACTATTGGCTAGATGCTGTCTCTGTGCTATCTGCCAGACTAACGACCTCGGCTCGACTGAGTACTAGTCCAAGATTCTTACCTGAAGCTTCGGTCTATCTCACGAAATTGCTAAGCATTTTTTTTATCTGACACATGACAGGCCAGATCTCGTGCTATGTAAGACACTATATGGATCTGGTAAGATGCTCCAGTTGCCTCACAAAATACAACACATGCCTCGTCATTGCTTAGTGGCATAGAAAAAGGCCCATGCCTTTTTCTATCACAAGGACGTGTGGACCTACGTGTTCCCAAATGTTTAATGAGGGGTCATGATACTATCAGACTTTATCAACGTGCATTAAAGAGTCTGTCATTCTCCATGAACTCAGCAATCTCACTATTTTTCCTGCATAAGCCCCACTTGTGGTAGTTGGCGGTACCTTTTTACATTTTGGACATGGATCATTCCAAATCAGCTCTTAGTTTTTAAATATTTCTCAAATCAACCTCTGATAAAAAAAAAAGTTTAAATCAGCCTCCCAAAGAAAACTTCTAAGTGTTCGAAGATGCTACTAGTGCTGTCAGTGGTATGTTATAGTATTGGCACTGTTTCTTAGTATTTTTGGCTGGACTATTTCAGACAAATTATACTAGTATTGTGATATAAAATTAGGGTAGTGTTGCGAATCAAAATTGTGTTTGTAAAGTAAAGTTAGTGTTGGGTGGCATTCAGTATTGACCTGTTTATTTGTTGGCTCCTAACTTTCTTGCTTAGTGTAAACTGGAATCTCTCTTTGGCCCAAAATGCATTTGAGCATTCTCTTTACGTTCATATAATAAGCAAAATTAATATTTAATGGTTCTAGTATCTACCGGCGCTGAATCTATCAGAATGGTAAAATTTATATGTAGCGACCAAAAGGTCGTGGATTGGAAGCATGAAAACCGTATTCAGTAAAACATGATAGGATGGCGCACATTAGGGAAGAAATACCTTGCCATCTTTTCCGAGACTACGCTAAATTAGAGAGCTCGTGTGGCGTTGGCTAGCCGTTTAGGTTTTTTTTTTTTTTTTTTTTTTTTTCAAAATAATTTTTACAATGAACTGTTCTTATTCTAAGTAGAACTTTTCTTTGTTTGAGATTATCGTGGTGGAACCTGTAATACGAGCGCACGCTCCCGTAGGGGACCTCAAATTAGCGAAAAATTCCAACGTCCAGCCCCGACCGATGCTCTTGGATATGAGTACAGGCCTTACATGAACAGGAGTTCCTCCCATGGGATACAGAGAATTTTTAGAAAATCCTGCGAGGAATTTCACCCACTCGGGCTCAAACTTGGGTTGTGACGCTTCCTAATGCGCCGCCCATCCAGTTAAGCTAGCCGGCTCGATGGTTCTATGTAGAACTTGATAGTGTTGATCGTGTACTAAGTAAATGGTGAGAAATCTCTGATTTCTTGTTATTTATAGTTCAATAATCAAATTTTCACAGGAAATCTGCTGTCCAATCTAGCTATTTTACCCACATTAGAATCTTATATCTTAATATTCTTGAAGAATCATCTTGCAGTCCCCTTTTTTTTTTTTTTTTTAATATCCTATTGAAGAACTTGTAATTGATCATATCCTTGTCTAGAAGCATGATATAAATGTTGAAATAAAGTAGCAAAAGTGGTAGGAAAATTATCACAAGCAATCAAGTAAATATTGAAAATAAGGTTGTCTGATTTGATTTTGTTTTTGGTTTATCTTGAATCCGTATGAACGCGCAAGTTCGATAAGCAGAGAAACATGATCTTTTGCCAATGGGAAGAAAAATTATGATCCACTGAAAAAGGAAGCCACATGATTTGCATGACTACACTAGTTACTTTAAGAGTCATACCATGAGAAAGATGGTCGAAGAAATTGTCTTTTCTTTTAAGATTAACGTAGAAAAATTCTGTACGTAATTTACCGACTTCGTGGCAACGACACATGATTCACCAATCAAAAGTCCCAGATTTTTTATCTGGGCCGATCCGAATGCGTGTTTTATCCTCCACGAAGTATATAGAGGATAAATCTTCCACACCCTTGTGAAGATGGTCGCAAATTTCAATTGTTTATGATTATATTGAGATAGAAGATTGTTTTGTCAAATTTGAATTTGGCATTTATGCATGGGGATGGGGACGTGTGAGGTGTTAGTTCAATTATTTGTCTTTGAAATGGACCTACAAACACTTGGTGCTTGTTTAACGAGATTCAAAAAAACAAAGGTGTGGGGGCCTTAATAATGAAACCCAAAACATGCTTGTTTGATCAAAATGTGAATAATGTGTTCGTTGAATTCTATTCGTTGGGTGTGTTTGCATAGAGTAATTCAACTAAATATTGGAGCTTTCAAATGGCGAAACACCAATTGAAAGTAATTTTTAAAATATTTTTTAAAATAAAATTGTAGATCATATCAAAATATTTTTTTTTCTTAGTATTCGAAACACAACTTCTAATAGATATTTTGTGGTTTCAAAATCGTAGCGGATTAGCAGACTTTTTTTAAATTTGCTCAGACTTTGGAGCCTCAAAACACTTTTTTCAAAATATTTTTTTAATTTCTTTTTTCTATTAAAATTATAGATCACATCAAAATTAATTTTTTCTACATTCAACTCTTCTCTAAAAAATGTTTATATAATAACTAGCATAATTTTTGAGACTGTAGCTGATTTGTAAACAGTTTTGAAATCAATGCTTGATATACAAGTTTTCCTCTTCAAAAGATAGGTTTTCTAAATTTATTGATTACCAAGTCATTGGAGTTGCAAAGCTTTCATTTTTTAGGTTAATTGATGAAGAATATTGTGTCATGACAGAGCTACTTTTGTACACTACTAAACAGTTAAACCTTTCAGTGTCTCCTCGCTTGCTTTCATTAGTGGAGCTTTGAGCAAGTCCATTCCATTTTCATTGGTTGAACGGGGGTTGGGGTGGGCGGGGTAGGGGCGTTAGGCTCCTGCACTTTGCACCTCCAGGGTTAGGCCGAATGATCAAGTACCGATTGTTTCATGAAGACTTTTTACGTACCGCTAAAGTCACATGCTAGAAAGCGTCCAAAGATTTATATCTTCGATCTTACTCCTCTATATTTGGCTCGATGTCGGACTGATTATCCATCTCAATTTATTCCTATATCTACAATAAAGAAAGAGCACAAAGCTACTTTGGCATACACTACGTGCCTCCTCCCTTGGGGAGGGGCATTAGGCTCCCGCACTTTGCACCTCCAAGGTTAGGCCACATGATCAAATCCCAATTATTTGATTAAGAGTTTTTACGTACCGCTAAAGTCACAGGCTAGAAAGCATCCAAAGGTTTATATTTTCGATCTTACTCTTCTATGTTTGGCTCGATGTCGTATTGATTGTCCATGTCAATTTACTCCTATATCCACAATTAAAAAGAGCACAAAGCTACTTTGGCATGCACTACGTGCCTCGTCCCCAGGGTCTACATGAAATGCTCAGCTTCCTAAAACCAACACTAGTTCTAGGTAACTAAACTCCCTAGGCAATGAAAGAAAATGCAGAACAATATATGAGAATAACTTCTAAGCTGTCTAGCTAACCGTTTAGCCGCTTAATAAGCTCATCCAATTATTTGCCAACTCCTTTAGTCAGTTGTATCATAGCCGCCTAAGCCACGCAGACTTGAGCATGCCAAATCAACAATCCTCAGTCGGCTAAGGATAACCGCCTAATCACTTGCCATGTTTGGCCATGACTTGTCCAACACCAAGCTGGTTATGGGATAGCCACTTTCCTGGCTCGGCTTTGACTTGGGCCAAGACCTAAGTTCGTTAGAACCACACTTTGCAGCTCTGCACCCTTCCGAACATGCTGTTCGCTTTTTGCTACCGCTCCTCCTTCAATAGCATCCGCTCAACCTGACCTTTTGCCCCTGCCACGTGAATGCGTTCTCGCATCTACGCTGATAGCTGCATTATTCACGCTCGGATGGCACTAGCACACAGAGTACTCTAACACCACAAGCTTTCTACGTTTGAATTGCGTCACCACTAGCACTCACTTTTCGGCCTATCGTGTGCATCAGTGACAATTGTGCTCAGTCCGTGTCCTGCACCATCCTCTGTGCATGTTGAGCTCGTGCATATGTCTGCATTGGTTACTGTACCCACCTGGATCCTACGATCTGCGTAAGATTCACCTGTATTAAACCTTCCCAACTAGTATGTAAAGAGCTCCACTTTCGCATTCATATGTATGGTTGTTCTTCCCTCATGCTTGATCATGACTTTTTGGTACCTCGTTACAAGTCCTTCATCCAAACTCTCCGGCTTGATCAAGAATTTTTGGTATCTCTCAAGATGCCAGCTGCATCAAAATGCTTATAATTCGGTTCTAAGGGAAGCAAGGTAAGACCAAAGTAAACATTACCACAATGCAAGTGTGACGGCCCGTGTCCCGGGACCGCCCTGCGTATCCACGTAAAACCACACACACACATGCGGAAGCTTTTAAATAAACCGTGCATGGTTTCCAAATTCATTTGTAAATCACGTTTCAAACTCCTTTTATTTAAAAAAAGAACTCCGAGCCCGAGCCTAAAACTACCGGGCACGTGTCGAGCATCCGCGAGGGAGGCGGTTCTCTCCACATGAACCCTTCATAGCTTGTTAGTGATCCAAATGCATCAATCTCCGTCATTGATACATAAGCATCAAAAACAACCTAAGCTTCTCAACTCCTTCTCGGAACGAAAACTAATTTCGATATAAAACACGAAAATAATATTTTTCTAAAACTTTGGAAATTGTCACATATCTTAGATATATCTCAACAAACCTCCCAAAGGCTTAAAAATCAAAATAATTATCATTTAAATTGATTTTCAAAAACTCATTCCAAAGCCTATTTACGGTCGACCGGAACATACTTTTGGTCGACCGAAAATCTGTGAAAACAGATAAACAAGTCCAAACAAGAACACATCCGAACACGTCCGAACACACTCGAACACATCCGAACACATCCGAACTCCGAATGTGTCCGAACACCATGAACACCTCGTGAACTCCGCGAACACATCGCGAACACCGCGAACACATCGAACACCAAATTTTCGGTCGACCGGTAAGATGTTTCGGTCGACCGAAACTTCAGAAATCAGAAATAACAGATTTCAAATATGTTTTACATAAAGACTCAAAATCCACATTTTTCAACCAAAATGTAAAGATAAACATGCATCACACATAAATACACATGCTCAATGCTTTCGAACCGGATATTTGAACTCCCAATCCAAACTTAAGCACGAAGATATATTTATACCAAAATACTAGAAATATTTACATAAGGGTTCAAAATCTACATTTTTCCTTATAACAGAAAACCAAAACATGTATAACACCCTATACATGATTCTAAACATGCCCAAGCATATAAATGTGTGTTAGTACTTCCTTTCTACACTTTTGTACAATTATCCACCTATACAACTAGGTATACAAAAGATGGATCTCCTAAGTGTTTATAACCAACACTTAATCCCAAAAACTATACCTCAAGATACTAAAGTTAAGGATTCCCCTTTAGCTCACACTAGCCGTTTAAGCACCCTCAGCCGGTGCCTTTCCGCGACTACCTGGATCTGTAAAAGAGAGGAAAAGAAGAGCATGAGTCAAACCGACTCAATGAACGGCGCCGGTGCATTTTCCATTCCAAATGCTCCACGGGCACAACATCTCAAACAAGAGATCACACACACACACACACACACACACATATATATATATATATATATATATATATATATATATATATATATATATATATATGTATATAAACACAAAGCCACATAAGGCACCACACATAAAGACATAAGTCAATATACACAATTTGATCACCATGTCGATATGTCAAATTCGCCACCCAACCCAAATCAACTATACCATTGATATCCATGGATTATGTTAGGGTGAAATCACTAACCCAACCCAGTTAGTCCTCTCATGTTTAGTTTAGGTACCCGAATTGACCCACGGTACCAAGGTTTGGCTACCCGCTTCTAGTGCACATCCGAAGCACCAAACCTACGGTAGGAGGGATCTCATAACGTCCCGTAGAGATACTCAATAGCGATGCACCCTCCGGAAGGTACAACCCTGAGCCTCAAACACCGCAGGAACCACCCTGGCCAAGGATGATCACCCTACACCTACAGGCCTCAAATAGAGACATCATTCATTAAGATTAACACTCCCGTTGTTAACCGCTCATCATACCGCCACCCTAATCGGTAAATCACACGACCTCCGGGTACTAGACGAGCTCACAACTAATCCCTACTAATCTTAACATCACTCTACCAAGAGTATCACAAGAGCTAATCCGCTCACGCACTCAACCAGGTAGAAATAACCGTTAGGCACACAAGCGTATGTAACAACTATGTTTACTAAAGTGCCGCTTAGAGCTAAGGTCCGCTCTCGCACCTATCCAAGTAAACATTCCACATAGCTAACCGTCATGCCAACATAATAAAATCCATCCTACCACATGTATTATAAACCATACATTGCAAGGTAGAATTTAACACATCAAGCATGTATACCATTCAACGCATCCTACTAAAGTGTCTACCAAGTATAAACATACTCGAACACTATCCATAGTAGAATTAAAATATCCACATGCTATTTATACCAATCATGCTAATCAACCAGAAAAATGGCAAAATCAAGCTAATCATGAGTATCCAAAATCATTGTTAAACCCTAACAAGATTTCTACTCATCCACACATGTCATAAACCATATACAAAGCATGAACACACATGTACACACATAATAAAAGGCATACACATAGAAAGCATGCACCGCTCACCTCGAATCCGAAACCCTAGAACCTCCTACGCGCCAAATCTCGGTCGAATCCGACGAATTTGGTGTCCTCGCGTAGCACTCGACTCCGAGAACTCGAATCCGCGATCAAACCAACACCCCACGCTCCAAACGGCTAAGGATCGGGCAAGGAACTCAAGGGGAAAGCTCTTCTCGCAACTGGCTCGATGGAAATGGTGAGATGGTCTCGCCCGCACCCCCCCGACCTGACTTATACCCGTTCACTCGCGCACTTTCGGTCGACCAGTAATGTGTTTCGGTTGACCGAAACCTCTCTGCACAGTACAAACAGAATTTAAACCCTACGCGAATCAAAACCTCGCGTATCGACACACGCACACACGTGTCTAGAAGTTTCTAACCGAGAATTTCTACCCAACACGTAACCAAGCATGCATCAAACAAAATAATAAACCAAGATACGGAAATCACGGACCTCACAACAAGAGATTATTATTGGCTTATAGTTGGGATTGATCCTTTGCGGTAATCTTATTCCTTTAGTTATAATAATAAATCAAGAGTACAATGGTTGCTTGGCAAGCATGACTACCTTGCCTATTGACAAGAGTCCTCGACCATACAGCCTGAATAAGAAACAATCTTGTGAGAATAACTTCCAAGTCGGCTAGCTAACCATCTAGTCACTAAATTAGCTCTGCCAAATATTGGTCAAAAATTTTTTTAGTAGGCTTTAAGCTATGGACCCTTGCTACGCCATGCCTTCACCAACAATCCTTAAATCTGCTAAGGCTAACCACCTAATCACCTTCTATGCTCGACCATGACTTGGCCAAAACCTAGTCAGTAATGGAATAGCCATCTAAAACTTCCTAGCTCGGCCTTGACATGACCAGCTAGCTAACCATCTAGTTGCATAGTTAGTTCGGAAAGTATTGGTGATCAACTCTCTTTGTCGGCTTTCAAAAAGCTGTCTAAGCTATGTACCATTGCTAGGCCATTCCTTGGCCAACAATCCTAAAATTGGCTAATGCTAACCGCCTAACGACCTTTCATGCTCGGCCATGACATGGCGAGAACTTAGTCGGCTATGCGATAGCCATCTAAGCACTTCCTAGCTCGGCTGTGACTTGACCAACATCCAAATTCTAGGGGCTTGACCACCAACACTTGCTAGCTCAGCACCGACCGCTCTCGTCCACGCGTGCTCACGCTTGCACATAGCGTTTGCACATGTATGCACCACTTTGCTCCCACATGCATGCCTCTCTGCTCCGTGCCTTTTGCATACTGTGCACTCACACTGTCCCATGCACGCTACTCGTCTGCTACTACTACACCTTAACTATTTTGGTAGGTCTGGCGTTTCTGTCGCTGCTCCACATGCATGCGTTCTAATGCCGGCACCCACGTAGTCCGTGCCCGAATGGGTCTAGCACTCTAACCACTTTAGCTCCACTGTTTCTTGCACTTGGACTACTCCAGTGCTAGCACTGCACTCCTTGGCTCATGCCCGCACCACCAACACCCTGCACAATCCCTCACGCATACTCCTACTTCAGTTGCTCCTAGATGCCTTTAGATCCAACGCTCCGCTTCAAGATCCACTTGGATCAATGTCAACGGAAACCTTGCTATCGCTTGAGCTAGCCATTGGGAAGAAATTATATTTAACGCAGGAGAAGTATGTGAATGAGAGATAAGGAATTTTTTATTTTTTATAAAAAAAAAAAAAAATCAAGATAGAAAAGATGAAGTATGTGAATGAGAGATAAAAAGAAGTTCCAGTTGGTGGCTCAATGGAGAAGTGTTAAGTGGGAAGGTTTACAAACAAAAAGTGGATTGAACGATAGAGAAGCTTTCGGTTATCTGGGCAAAATTGAAGAAAAATCTGGAAACGGAAAGTCCAATATGGAAATCTTAAAAAAATGACAATAATTATCAAATCATAAAAGAATGCAAATTCTTCTGAGGGATGCTTACTTAGAACCGGAAGAACTCGTAAAATTAAAAACTGAATTTCACTGCTCACTTCGTGCAAGAACTCAGTTCTAAGTTCCGTACAGTATAAGGGCACAAGTTCACCCACTTTAATCCAAAGACTGTGAAATGGAAGAACTCATGGTACTTGTTCTCCTAGATTTCATCCAACATTCTCAGTTCATTCGATTGCTGAATTTTTTTTTAATTTAAAAGTATTTTAGTAATTATTATTTAAACTTTTAATATCAAAAAATTACTAATTACGGATTTAAAACTGGGTTGTCATTCTAAATCGATTTTTGCCGGCAGAACAGCGTGTAAAATATGCATCACCAATGTGGCGAAAGTCGCCGTCTAAATAAGTGTTGTCATTCCAAATGGTTAGGTGGGAAGTAGTGGTTAATATGGACGGGAAGCTTTCAACCAATAGGCTTCAATTCATCGCTCTTTTTTTTGCTTCTTCTCAACACTTATTCGGGTTTTTCTAGTCAGCGTTTCTTTTCCATATTTTAAATTTAAATTCACAAATTAAAATTTAATTTTGTAATTTGAGAGTGGTAGTGAGAGGTTTTAAATTTTAAATTTTATGTTTCAATTTTAGATTTGAAATTCAAAATTTTTATTTTAATTTTGAAATTTGAGAGTAGTTGTGAGATATTCAAATTTTAAATTTTAAAATTCACATTCCGAATTTTAATTTTAAGTTTAATTGAAATTTGAGAGTGGTGGTGATAGAATTGGAATTCCAAATTTCAAATTTGAATTTAGAATTTAAAATCTGAATTTAGATAAAATTTGAAATATTTCACCACCAATTTAAAATTAAAAAAAAAAAAAAGTGGCGACAAGAAAAAAAATGCTAATAAGTGTTAAAATTAAAAGAGAGTAGTGGTGAGAGTTGTAAAGATGACACCTTTTGAGTGAAAGTCTTACGTCCATCTTAACAACTAGATCCCACCTCACCATTGTAATTGACAACTTTCATCACATTAGCAACATATATTATGCGAGCTACCCTGTTTGCAAATTGTCATTTGAAATAGCAACTCGATTTTAAAACCGTAAATAGCAATTTTTCAATTTTAAAATTATAAATAATTAAATAATTTAAATTTTTTAAAAAAAAAATTTCTTTTTTTTTTGTGTGTGTGAGAAGCAAACTAGTGGCCAGCTAGAGATATTTGTTCTCCTCCATTGATGCCTATACATTAGGGACAGCAAGGAAATGAGGAAATTGCATATCAGCCATTAATTTCAAACTTTCTATAAATAAATCCCTCATTTTAAATTCTTTACATGTCAATCATATTTTAAAGTTCATGTAAAAACATTTTAATTACTATATAAATATTTTTTTAAAATATTTCGAATTTAAAAAATAAATTTCGATATGATCTATAATTTTGATATTCAAAATTATTTTAAAAAATATCTCTAAATATATATTTGGGACCTCAAAGTTAAAAGTGGCTTAGAAATTAATCTGTTATTGCACTGAAACTTTCGAGTCTCAAAATACATGTTTAGAAGAATTTTCTTCGAAATTTTTTTTAATATAATAGAAATAAATTTCGATATGATTTACAACTTATGTATTCAAAAAAAAAAAAAAAAATATTCTTCTAAATAAACATTTTAGAGTGTAAAAGATATTGGATCGTAAAATAGATGTTTATTTATAGCATGTAAATCGATGCAGCGCTAATATGTAACTCTCTGATGATAAATTGATAGGGGATTTGTATATCAGCCCTGCATTGTTTCAATTTCATAAATAAATATTTCTTTTTAAACCTGTATATTTTTTTAACCCCAAAACACCTCTTGAGAAATATTTTGAGGAGATCTTTAAATACAAAAGTTGTAGATCATATCAAAATCTTTTTTTTTTTTTTTTTTTTTTTTTTGCTATTTAAAGTTATTTAAAAAAAAAAATTCTAAGTAGGTATTGTGATCTTTAATGTCTTAACAAGTTATCTACTAATTCGTTAAAATTTTTTAGTCTCAAAATATCTACTTAAAAATAATTTTAAAAAATAAATAAAAATTGTAGATCACATTGTTATTTTTTTTAACAACTTAAAAAAAATACTTATATAGTAGTCAAAATTTTTCAAATATAAAGTTTGAGTAGAGCTAATTTATAAAAGATTTGAGATAAATGACTAATTTGTACAATTTTTTTACAAGTAGGCTAACATGACATTTTTGTTAAATTGATTAACCAATTAAGTAATAAAAAAGTTGGAGCAGCATTGATAAAAAGATTGACAAAGCAATATTTTAGATTATCCTATCTTTTGTTTGTGTGGTTCTTGCATTCCAACACACACCTATTCCCATACAGTAGATTCTAGGACCTCATCATTTTTTTTGATTATACTAAAAATATTTTATCCGTAACTGGTCTATTTTTATACGACCGCCACAAACAAACCCACGGATGGCACCGTCCTATTTTCTATCAACCGATGAGCCATTCTTTCGATTTGAACAATCTCCCACAATCTTTCAGATGGCGCTTATGGGATTCTGGGCCTCATTATCATCTTTTTGCATGTCATATTTTTCTTTTAGAAATAGTCCTCCTAACTAATATGATATGGAGGCACAGATATCAGCACCAAGAATTTGTTGGTTACACTCTCACAAATAGAACTACTTGTCTTTAATTTTTCAAAAAAAAAAAAAAAAAAAAAAAAAAAAAAAAAAAATCTCTCAATTTAGAAAAAAAAAAAGAAGAAATGGAGTAAATTATTTCAATGATAGGAAATATTTGAAATGTCCACTTTTCTGTTAAAGATTTTAGCTTTCAGGTTATTGTGCTATGAAACATAGATTTTACATTTAAAAACCTACTACGAAATTGACAAAAATGATATACATTGTTCTTTAAATCATAGATTTTCAAAGTACTTTAAAAATATATATTTTTTGGGAGTGTTGACCCCTTGTGTATTTGGACTTATCACTCAGTTGTAAGCTCAGGAGATAAGTATCCTACCCCCTTAATGCTGCTAATAGTCTTCATCTTCTTTCCAAATAAAATAGTTTTAAAACACCGAGGTAAACAAGAATTTAACTCCGAAGTTTTATTGGTTCACTTTGGCATCAACGTTCGGCAGAAATGAATCATCAACTATGGCTAATAGAGGGCGGTGGGATATCACAGTGGTAGAAGAGGGCATCATAAAGTCTCATTGTCTTGGGTTCGACATATCGTGTTGTCAGTTGTATATTTGTGAATATTACGCTGGCGGGTATACGCATATGCAGCCTCTCATGTGTGACAGAGTACTTATAAATGAGAGCATCCTTCTAGAAAAGCCAGATGAGGACGGTTGCGATAGTACCTTAATTCCAGAAGAACACTCCAGTTCTTAAAAAAATCAACCATGGCTAAAAATAATTAAATTTAAGTTTAACTGTTGGAGTAACTCGTGAACATCAATAGCGCTCCTTTCCGTATCTATCAAACCATTGCTTCTAAGGCTACTCTTGGTTTAGTAATGGTCGGAATGGGCGAGATTCACTTTTTTGAGACAGCTATTAGGGCATGGGACGGAGATGGAGGATGAATACCTCTTGTATGATGAGCTGCTCAAAGTGGCTATGATGGATACTTCTCTTTTGTTCTTTTGCTTTTAAAATGTACCTAATCCATTTTGTCGTACAACTAGACTGGTACACTCTTGGTCTAGATCATACCTCCCACTAGACTGCTTACCGCCTCTTGGGTAGGTATAATCTCTGGTCATAGGAGACATAAGATGCCAGATCACTTATTCAGCTTTATGGACCACATCTTAATTTATTAGTTTTTAGCCAAATTTCTTTTTAGTTCCCTAAACTTTATAAACTGTGCCTTTATAATCCTGAACTTTGTTCGTGCTCGAGATAAACCTGAAATTTTATAAAACGCCTGCAATGGCCCTGCCGTTGGTTTCTGCCGCCTGCGCCTGTTATGTTGCTGACATGACAACATTTTTTCCTACGTGGCACAAATAACATAATTTTTAAATATTTTTTTATTAGCTCCCTTCCGCCTAAGGGAAATTCGGTCTTTTAGTTTTTTGTAAACCTAAAATGCCCGCACGAATCCTCCACCCGTGGTCCCATTCTACACAGTCACATCCCTCGCACACTCTGGCCAAGAATCTCCTGCGAACCACCGGTGGATTTCAGGTGGAATTCGATGAATGTTCCGGTGATCGTAGCGTGCAGTGGAATCGAAGCATTTTCTTGTTGATCTGTGGGATCGATCATAGCGCCGAGACTCCCGGTGGAATATCGAGTTTGGCCAATTCTTAATCGTTACCCTGTTTACATTGTCTCCTTCTGGGCCAACACCGTTGTGTAAGTATCATTACAATATGATTAGTGGTTGAAGTATTATTATTTGTTAATAAATCATTCTTATGATACCCTGTAGACCTCCGATGCTTATTCTCCGTTTTCACGTCGAAGATAAATTTAGAAAAGAGCGTGGTTTTAGATATTACGATGATGGCCGCACTGTAGATCAACCGGTTGATCCAGATACCATATCTTACTTTGAGATTGTGGACATAATCAGTGATAAAATAGATTGGAAGATCCGCAAAATATATTTCTGCGAATCATCACAAGCTTTATTATATGGCAGTGTTAAAAATTTTGATGATCAGCCGGTGTATCGTATGATGCACTATTTGACAGTATAAGGCAAAGTGGATATATATGCTAAACATCCTGCAAATGCAACTGTAAATGATGATGAAGTCATTGACCTATTGAAGCCTCTGAAAATTATTTGAAGTCCAACTGCACCGTGAAAGCTTCTTAGACTTGGTTATGTATCTACTTCGTCTGATCCTACTTACGCTGCTGCCAATGAATTTGTACATGCCGATTCACTTGCTGATGATATTGATGAGGATAATATTAATGAAGCGGCTTGTGCTGAGACGTATGTATCTTCATCTGGTGATGAAGAAGATTTTGCTGAATCAGTTGAAGAACCTGTTGATAGATACACTAATGATGGCAATGAAGAGCTCATTGATGCTAAAAAAAAAAAAAAGTTGATAGATATAATCAGAGGGTTAGGAGAATGAGAGAGGAGAATGATAAAGTGTTTGAACTAGTTGAAAATGTTGACGAAGAGGATGCGGGTATGAAGAAGTGTCTGAAGTAGTTGAAAATGTTGAAGAAGAGGATGGGGGTATGAAGAAGTGTCTAATTCAGTTGAGAAGCCTGGCCAAGATGTAGAGCCCGCGCCCGAATCAATTATCATTCAAGGACAAGAGGCTGAGAATACTCTTCAGTTGGTAGAGAGGCTTAAGAAGCTAGCATATGATGACATAAATGATGTGTGTGATTACATTGAAGAGCGAAATGAAGACAAACACAGTGATTATATCTCATCCGAGGATCCTGGTAGCTACGAAGGTACATCATCAGAAGGGGACCATGCATCCAGAAGAAGATCTACAACTCCTCAAGATGATACTCAAATGATTGACTTCTATCTTGGCCAGAATTTTAAGAATGGGACTTCACAAATGCCATTAAAGTATGTGCAATTAAGAGAATGATTACAATTAAATATAAGAAGAATGAGTATAAGAAGGTAAGGGCTGTATATAGATAGGAGTCATATAAGTGGCTGATGTATAGAGCTTATGAGACAGTAAGAATATATAGAACATCTTTATGGTAAAGACTTACGTGAATGAGTACAGTTGACCACCACAGCAAAACCTGATGTGTCAACTGAAGTTTACAATCTCGTGCAAGTGATATCAGAGCCTTAAAAATGCTTGTGGGATAACAATTGTACTTACATTCCCAGGATTGTTAAGTGCATCCACCCCGATGATAAAAATGGTATTGCATGACCGTGGTTGTTGGAAAATGTTTCTTACTGTCTTACATTTGTCCTCTTCGCATAGGCTTAGTTACATCTTATCTTTGAATGAGTTACAATACAACGAGAGAAAAAAAATGAAGGAGATAGAGAATGAGAAGAACCAATAAGGTTAAATTATCCTTCCATTTTTGTTATGCTATTGGCATAAATACTTTTTGGTTTTAACCGGTTAGGGTCAAAAAGGAACATAGTGTTGGTTGGTAGTTGTGACGCCCCAAAATCGGGAGTCAAAAATTTTAAGTGGAAAAATACAAATGAAACAGATGTTTGAAGCTTTAGTACTTCCAAATTCACACTAAACAATAATCAAATATTTATTAAATACACAACTGAAAACTACTAATTTACACTCTTTTTTTTATTCACCGACTATCCTCAGAAAACTCCGAAGCTCGCTCTATGAATCACCAGCGGACTTCCCAAATACCTGAGAGGGAAAGTAGCATCGTGAGTATATAAAATATACTCAGTGAGTGACCCACCCTAGCAACCCCTCAGCACGGGCCAGGGCTATGGTCACACACCAAATATGCATCACAGCAGCAAACACAAAAGCTAACCCAAAAACTTGGATGCATAATCAAAATACCGCATGCTAATGCATATACCGTATGCAAATACAATCATGCACACCAATGCATTCCCGCATGCCAGACAAGTAATACCAACAACAATAGGTATTCACATAACCATGCATAATATGATACCAAGCTTCACAAACAATAATCCACACTGCACTGAGCAACCGGATATATCCATAAACACATGCATAAAAGTATAAGCTATCCAAGGCACAACCATCCATAACCATACAAAAAATTTCCACATTCATTCATGTATTCACATTTGTTTGTATGCATTCAATGTAACCATGCATGAAACATACCATAATGCATGCCCATTTACACCCCACATGTAAATGCAAAACTGCATGCGTTTATCAACTCAGCATGCAAACATAATACCTGGCCAGACAGTCAACTATGACAACTTATACGGGATCCCTATAGTGTACATCTACAAGTCCCCCATCGGGTTAACAGTGGTCCCTCCCTACAGCACGGCGTCCCATGTTATCCGACCTTCCGTCCGCGGTAACGGTTGGCTGAATAAGAGGATGACGTCAGATCGCTTTAACCTTAGCCCACGGGTGGATCCGACGCCCACTGGTCCTAAATCGGAACAACCCCAGTGCCACTAATATAGTGGACACCAACCTCGGTAAAAATCGATAAATATCCACACAAACTAGTATGCATTTAGGCTATGCATACATGCCCAAAACCACCATGCGACATGTAATTCACTATGCATCATGAGACCACTCTGCATCTAATCTGTAAATGTGTATGCCAAATGCATAAACAAAACCATAGACATGCTCACCGAATATTCTAAAGCATACTCAACTCAACGAGTGCTATAACACATATTACCGAGCATTCCACACAATCATTCACCGATTTCAATAAACATAAGTGTATTATTTAACATGTGAACATTCACATAAACCATGCTTCTCAACCATCTGATGGCATAAAACAATATAACCATGAGTATCACAAATCCATGTTAAAATCCTAATATGATTCTACTCATTTACATGCCATAACCACATATCAAGCATAACAACACATGTAATGCATACAATAATGCATTCACATAGGAAGCAAACACCGCTCACATATCTAGAAGTCGACCTATCACAAGTAAACAACGGGTCGCTAGCTCACATAATAACTAGTATCGCCAATGCAATCACCACATACTCAGCGAGATAGAACAATAGAATAAGCAAGGCTAAATTATGGTCATACAACATTACTCTACCACATACATAGTAAAGTAGAGTAATCCATCCAAATGTTATCACATAACACATACCATATACCAACCACATGTATATCTAGAGCAATCAACTCAATACCTCGCAAGGTAGAACAAACGTAAGTATGTTATCACACAAGCAATCCTGCCAATCATCTAGGTTACACACCTCGATTTCATCCAACAAGCATACATATCCATACGTGCTCTGCACTGTGACTCGTATCATATTCCGACACTCCTTAGCATGCATTTTAGAACACTCGTTCACAAGTCAGGCAATGTCAACTTCTTGCATAAAAATAGCATTCATAAACCCCGCCAAGAGCATAATCTAGCATAAAGCCCTAATGCTCTTCCTGATGGCCAATAACAAGCGTAGCATGCTAATCAAACCCAAGCATGCATACAATATCAAACAAACACAAGAGGCATCTCCAAATCACTGGCAACTGCCAAGACATCAAAAGAAGACTAAGCATCCACATTGTATCCTGTTCAACTAACGTCTATCCCTAGTTGGCAACTCCGAGCTAACTGGAAAAGTGACCTAACACAAGGGAACTACGCACAACATGCTAATCCGCTCTACCAAAAGCATTATCAGCGCAATCGGCTCACGTACCCTCTAAGATAAAATAACCACACAGACCACAAAGGTCAGGTAACACCTCACACCTCTACCTCAGGTATAAACAACGTAAGCTGCGCACGAACACATCACTAGGTAGAGTCAAGCATACATAACATGTGCTACAACATACATATCCCAAGCACAACAGATTCTAATAAGAGTATTAACCCAACAATCATGCCCTAGTACTCTTCCAAGTAGAAGACTAGGTCAACAACCCTATGACATGTATAACTAGAGCGCAGGCGGCGCTCAACGACAATAAGTAGAGTCCGACGCTCAAAATAGGTTAACACACAAGTATCCCTACGAGAGTATAAACCTAGAAATCCTACCCACGATACTCATCCAGACAACGAAAATACCTTACAAGTTATACGAAAAACACGTATGTCAAACCAACCAATCCACAGGTGTCACATTTATTTAGATGTCCCAACTAAGCATGTTATAGTTATAGGCAACTACTGCTAAGATACTAGCCGAGCGAACACGCTATAATACACAATCAAGTAGGTTATTCCGCCAATAACATGCTAGTTATCAATACAATGTTATGCTAATAATCAAAATACAACAAGCACAACATAAAACAACACATACAAGTGAGACCGTGGAATCACTCACTTACGTTCCGGTCTTACCGAACCGAGACCCGATGGACGGCGCAGATCCAATGGAGCTCTTCCGAAAACGACTCCACCAACGCATTCCTAACGACGAGGCGATGTAATGGAGTGGTCAAGTTCGCCGGAGACGATGGTCGGTGGCTACGGTGGCGACGGCAGCAAGTCGGCGGCGACCGGAGCAGAGGACGACGGCCGGTACCTCAGACACACCTTGGGAGGCGACGGTGACGGTCGGCGGCGGCTGGAACGGCGGTGATGCGGAGGACTAAGCCAGCGAGAGAGAGAGATGGCACAATGCCGTGAAACACATCAAATCGGCGACGGCGGCGTCCACAACAGATCTGACAATGACTGCAAGTCACGGCGAGCGGCAGCAAGTCGCGACGGACGGCGAAACAGTGGCGCCAGATCTAGGGTTTCGGCCGAGACGAGAGATAGAGCATTGGGGGATGGCGAGCAGCCGAGGAGGAATAAATAGCGAGGGTGACGGCGGCGCACGCATGCCGGCGGGACGGTCGGCGGCGATCGCGAGCGGCGCATCCGGCGCGGAGAGAGAGAGAGAGAGAGAGAGAGAGAGAGAGAGAGAGACGCGAGAGAGAATGAGAGGGGTGCGGTCGGGCGCGTCGGGCTAGAGCCAAATGACTCGCCCGCGCGTCCGAGCGCGATTGGACTCAGCAAGGCCGAGCCAACTTGGCTCGATGCGCCGAGTCTAGCCCAAATTGGGCCCAATCCGGCCCAAAACGCTTAATTTCGATCCAATTCAAATTTCGAATCAAATCAGAAACAAATCAAGCAACCAAGAATCAATCAAAACTCTCGATCGATCTAAAATTAACTCGATAATAACTATCCGAAGATCGGAACCTTACAGTAGTGCTTTGTTTGAAAATGTTCTACCATACAGTCTATGTATTACAATATTCTTAGTTACATTTAGAGGCTTTAAGTCAACCTGATCTTTGTCCTCTCTCAATTTCAACTATTCAACTAACAAAACTATAATTTAGTATAAGACAATACTATCTTCGGACCATATTGACACGCTTTTACTATGCTATCGCACTTTTCATCAGAACAGTATGGTACCCTGCTAATAATATAAATATAACACTATAATAAGCTGCTAGCAACATTAGATGCCTGTAACACTTAAAAATCTATGACCAGATATTGATTTAAATAAATTTTTTATAGAGACTGAATTGAAAAATATTTGAAAAGTATGTAACTAATTTATCATTTATTATATATTCATATCTTGTGGAAATTAGGGTGCTATTATTGGATATTTTTTATAATTTTGATAGAATTTGAATAAAGAGTGATATGTGTCAGCATTAGAGCCATCAGTAGCCTCTTTTTTTGTGTAAAAGCAATGGAGAATCGGAGCCTAGGAGGATAACATTGTCAATGGTTCAAAATTCTGTCTGCCAACATGAAAGGCTGTGATTGTTGGGATGCAAATGAAAAGTTCCAACCATGTACGTCATCAACTCATTACCCTTATCTTTTGTTTTTTTTAAATAATTTTTAAATTTTTTATTTTTAATAATGCCTTACAGTAAGCGTTTAAGGGATCGTCATTCCGTCCAAGTCTATTGTTCGGATATTAAACCAAATAATCTAATCTAGACCAAATTTAAACTGGTCAGTTCTACAAATCGCACTTTACATCTTACTGTTAGAAATTAAAGCAAAATTAAGCGTGAAGTTAGTGGTTATAACTCATGTCTTTTGGTATTTTGTAACTCGTGCATTTAGGAGATAGTAGTGGTTCATAATGAAGTTAATGGAGTTAGTGGAGAGTGCATGTAGTGGATAAGTTACATGTAGGAGTTATAAATATGAAGAGTCTTGTAATGGGCTATATAAACACCAATACTTTAGTCATTGTAAGCAAGTAAATAGAAAAAAAAATAAAGAAAAGTTGTTGTGTTCCTCATTTTCTCTACATAGTGAGTTGAGTGAGTCTACCATATAATCGATCCTAACAAATTGGTACCAGAGCTATGGCGAATGGATTCGTGCAATATCCCATTCCCTGCCTCACAAAGGAGAACTACAATAATTGGAGCATCCAAATAAAGGTGTTGCTTGGATCCCAAGATATTTGGGATATCGTGGAGAATGGCTATGTTGAGCCAAAACAAGAACAGACAAGTTCTTCGGCAAGTGATCTGGCAACAATCGAGAGTTAGAGAGGCAAAAAAGCTCTCTATATAATCTACCAAGGAGTAGATGAAGGAAATTTTGAGCAAATTATCGGCGCCACCACATCCAAGCAAGCATGAAAAATCTTGCAAAACTCATGCAAAGGAGTTGATAAAGTGAAGAGATGTTGGCTCCAAACACTTCGAAGACAATTCGAAGAATTGAAGATGGAGAAGTCCGAATCAATTTCGGATTAGTTTACAAGAGTTTTGGCTATCGTCAATCCGATGAGGCGATATGGAAAAGAAATAGAAGATAGGAGAGTGGTTGCAAAATTCTCCGCTCACTAGATCCGAAGTTCGATCTTGTAGCGATACCACTAGAACAATCATTTTCTAAAGATGAAGATGCAATGACAATTGATGAGTTAATGGGCTCATTGGTGGCATATGAAGATAGACTCAATATAAGAAAGCAAGAGCCGGTGGAGCAAGCTCTTCAAACACAACTTACGTTAAAAGATGGTGAAGGAGCAACACAATCGAGGACGCGGTCGTGGTCGCGGAAGAGGCCGCAAAAGAGGTCGAGTAAGAGGAAATAACACTAATGAAGAAACAAATTTTGCTTCAAAAGGATGAGCAAGAGGTAGAGATAATTTTGGAAGAGGCCAAAGGTATGAAAAACCAAATGTTACTTATCACATTTGCAACAAATTTGGCCATTATGCTTCAAATTGTTGGTATAATGAGGAAATATCTAATTTTGAGAAGAAAGATGGAGAAGAAGTGCATCTTTCCGAAGCAAATCTCTCTCTTTTTGCATGTCAAGATGAAACAGGTGGAAATCAAGAAATGTGGTACTTAGATTCCGGTGCAAGTAACCACATGTGCGGAAAAATAAATATGTTCGTGGAGCTTGATGAACATGTTCATGGTGATGTTTCTTTTGGAGATTCCTCCAAAGTCTCGGTGAAGGGTAGAGGTAAAATACTCATCCGCCTCGAAAATGGTAGTCACCAATTTATTACAAATATTAATTATGTACCAGCAATGACTACTAATATTTTGAGTTTGGGTCAACTCTTGGAGAAAGATTTTACAATTCTTATGCAAAATCGGAGCCTCATTCTTAGAGATCCAAATCATAATTTGGTTGCTAATGTGAAGATGAGCAGGAATAGGATGTTCATTTGGAACATCAAGCATGATAATGCTAAATGCTTGAAAGCATGTGTGGAGGATTATTCTTGGCTTTGGCATATGAGATTTGGACATCTAAATTTCGGATCTCTCAAATTATTATCATCAAAGAAGATGGTGCATGGTCTCCCGTACATCAATCATCCCGATCAATTTTGTGAAGCATGTGTTCTAGTTTCCAAATGAGGCATCATTTCATGCGAGGAAGCCACTTCAACTTGTTCATACAGATCTATGTGGACCAATTGATCCCACATCATTCGGTAAAAATCGTTACTTTCTTACTTTTACCGATGATTATAGTAGAAAGACGGGTTTATTTTCTTAAAGAAAAATCAGAACTTTTATTTTCAAGAAATTCAAATTTTATTTTGAAAAGCAAAGTGGCTATTATATTAAAGCTTTGAGATTTAATCATGGTGGAGAATTTATATCTAAAGAATTTGAGAAGTTTTGTGAAGCACATGGCATTTATCGTCTATTAATGGCACCATATTCTCCACAATAAAATGGAGTTGCAGAAAGGAAGAATGGGACTATTCTCGACATGGTTCGTAGTATATTGAAATGCAAAAATTTATCCAAGTAGTTTTGGGCTGAAGCGGTTGATTGTGCCGTTTACTTGTTGAATCGGTGCCCCACAAAGACTTTGAACAATATCGCGCCGCAAGAAGCATGGACTGGAAGTAAACCAACGGTGTCGCATTTCAAGATTTTTGGGAGCATTGCATATGCACATGTGCCAGATCAAAAAAGGAGTAAGTTGGATATCAAAAGCTCTAAATTTATTTTTATTGGTTATGATGCTAGATCTAAAGCATATAAACTTTTTGATCCTCTTACAAAGAAAATCAGAATTAGCCAAGATGTGGAGTTTGATGAAAAAAGTGCATGGAATTGAAATACAATTGTTGAAAAAAATGAAGGAGAAAATTATATAGCACCACCGCAAAAATCACCGACTCCCCAAAATACACCATCATCGCCATCATCATCCTCATCTTCATTAGATGATAATCCACCTCCAAGGATGAGAAGACTTACAGATATTTATGATGAAACTAATGAGATTTTATTATTTTGTCTTTTTGCTAATTGTGAACCTTTAGATTTTGATGATGCAAATCAAGACAAAAGATGGAGAAATGCTATGGAGGAGGAGATTAAATCCATCGAGAAAAATCAAACTTGGGAATTGACTACACTTCTAAAAGAAAAGCAAGCTATTGGCTTAAAGTGGGTGTATAAGGTGAAGAAAAATGCAAACGGTGAAGTGAAAAAAATATAACGCAAGATTAGTGGCCAAGTGCTACAAACAACAAGCCGGTATTAATTATGATGAGGTTGTATTGATTATGATGAGGTATTTGCCCTTATTGCTCGGTTGGAGACTATTTGATTGATTACTTCATTGGCAGCTCAAAATAGGTGAAAAAATTTTCAAATGGATGTGAAATCGGCTTTCTTAAATGGCTATCCCGAAGAAGAGTTATAAGTTGAACGACCTATTGGTTTCATCAAGAAGGGCGTGAAGATAAAGTGTTGAAGTTGAAAAGAGCCTTATATGGTTTGAAGCAAGCACCGCGTGCAAGGAGTAATCGGATTGACAATTATTTCCGACAAAATGGGTTCAACAAATGTCCTTATGAGCACGCACTATACTCCAAGAAAGCTACTAGTGGTAACATAATATTTGTTTGTTTGTATGTTGATGATTTAATTTTTATAGGTAGCAATCCAGAAATGTTCGTGGAGTTCAATCAAGCTATGACAAAAGAGTTCGAGATGATGGATTTGGGACTTATATCTTATTTCCTTAGATAGAAGTGAAGCAATTGGAAGACGGAATCTTCATCACGCAAAAAGGATATGCAAGAGAAATTCTCAAAAATTTCAAGATGGATGATTGCAACCCTGTTGCAACCCCCGTGGAGAGTGGAACCAAACTTGCAAAAATTAGAAAAGGTACATCGGTGAATCCTACATATTACAGGAGCTTGATTGGAAGTCTACGCTACCTTACATGCACAAGACCCGACATTCTTTATAGAGTTGATTGATTAGCCGATATATGGAGAAACCAGATTCTACACATTTGAAGGCCGCAAAGAAAAATCTTCGGTATGTTCGAGGTACAATATCATATGGGTTGTTTTATTCATTTTTGATGATTTTCAACTCTATGGATATTCTAATAGCAATTGGGAAGGAGATATAGATGATAGAAAGAGCACTACCGGATTTGTATTCTTTATGGAAGATTCAGCATTCATTTGGTTATCCAAAAAACAACCTATTGTCACCCTTTCTACATGTAAAGCATAGTATGTTGTGGCATCATCAACGGTATGCTATATGGCTTCGTAATTTGTTGAAGGAAATTCAATTTGTTCAAAAGAAGGCTACTACTATATATGTTGGTAACAAGTCCGCAATCGAATTGGCAAAAAATCTAGTTTATCATGAAAGGAGTAAGCATATGATACTCGGTTTCATACATCCGAGATCATGTGAAGAACAAGGAGATTGAAGTCAAGTTCGTGAAATCACAATATCAAATTGCGGATTCAGAAAATCCCTCAAGATTGATACATTCAAGAGGCTTAGATCTATGCTTGGTATGGTTGATGGAGAAAATTTCAGTTTAAGAGGGGGTGTTAGAAATTAAACCAAAATTAAGCATGAAGTTAGTGGTTGTAACTCATGTCTTTGGTATTTTGTAATTCATGTATTTAGGAGATAGTAGTGGTTCATAATAAAGTTAATGGAGAGTTATGATACATGTAGTGGGTAAGTTATATGTAGAAGTTATGAATATGAAAAGTCTTATAATGGGATATATAAATATCCATACTTTGGTCATTGTAAGCAAACAAATAGAAAAGAAAAATAAAGAAAAGTGTTGTGTTCCTTATTTCCTCTACATAGTGAGTTAAGTAAATCCACCAAAAATATAATCGATCTTAACACTTACTCGGTCCTTATTCCTGACTTGTGTGGTCTAGTTCAGTCTAGTCTTGGACCCATAAACACTACCAAACATAATTATATTTCTACTATCTTTTTAGTCTTTCACATAAGCTGCCCAATTTAAATAGTAGAGAAGTTGTGGTTAAATTTCTTTCTAGTTCTATTAATCATAAAAGAATGTTTAGTCACAAAATAGAAAAATATGTGTTAGTATATATTCATGCACAATACTGTAATCAGTTAGTACGTGAGGTCAGGTTAGATTATAGTGTATAATATAATTATTATAGTTATTTTTTGGTTTTGGAGAGTTAGTTAATCTAACAACTACTACGCAGTTGTGCAATGAAATAGGTGTAACATAGCCTCTATAGATGACAAGCATTTGTGTCGGTGCATTGTTGCGGTCATTAAAATTTTTTTGGTGTATTTAATTAAAAATAATATTAAATTAAAAATAGTATTAACTTTTTGAGAAAAATTTGAAAAGTGATACTATGTTGAACTTTTTGAGAAAAAGTTAAATTAAAAATAATATTAAATTTTAGAAGTTCTTTGTTATCTTTTTATGTATTTAGTATAAAAAAATAAATTACTATTCTATACCACAGTTTGTAAACGGTGTAATTTTTTGAAAAAATTATAAAACTGAAATACGGCCATGCTCCCTAAAACTATTATCATGACAAGGTTCACATATCATCTATAATTATGCTGAACTGATCTATAGATATTTTAGAAATGATATAAGGGTTCATATATACCATTAATATTATACTAGCCTGATATTTATCCTATAAGAAATAAAAAGTATTACCTCAGAAAGAGATAAGAGAGTCAGATATATTTTTTTTCTGATTTTTTATCACATCCAAATTATATTGGCTTGATTTTATAAATTGTTTAAAACGGATTAGAGCATTCAAATATATTGTTCATAGTTATGTTGCCCTTATTTTTTAACTTATCAGAAAAATAAAGAAAAAGTAAAAATAAATTAATTAATATTCTATAACAAGATATAAAAGAATTCAGTATCTGTCGCTCATAAGGGCCTAATTTTTACACACTATATAAAAAAAAAAGAAATTAAAATAATTATCTCATATATAATAATATAATATATATATATATATATATATATATAATATATATATATATATATATATTACTCAGTGAAAAGTAAACGGTGTAGCTACTTGAGGTTGTTTATATAAAGTAATTGGAGCGAATAAAAAAAATGTGAAGAGCGAGGATAGAGTAAACAAACATAATAAGCAGTATCAATAAAACGATCAGTTAGTTAGCGGGACTTAGTACTGAAAGGCGACTATGGTTTGACCCTCACGAAGGATAAGTTAAATGTTTAAATTTTAGCAAGTGTGAATTCGGAGGGACTACCGTACTGCTCCGTCCATCAAGCTATATGATAGAAATCAAACTCGACAGGCACGTACCAAAAGCAAAGCAATTTTACAAAAATTCAAAGGAAGTTTGCCATTAAATGTTTGATTGTGGGAGCACCTACTATTGTGATGCTTTAACAAATTGAACTTTATAGGCCTTCCTTCTGGGTGAGGCTGGTGTATCTCACCATAAATGAAGGCATAGAAGTTAAAGGACCTTCATATGTGACAATTCCGGAAGCATAGCGACAATATATTATGTCTCTTCAAATGCATACCAACAAGCTGAGTCAAGGACGCAGATCTGCTACACCCACTTGCTGCACCCACGTCCGAAATGCATGCCAACTTATACTTTTTATCAAAAAAAATTTCACATGAATTGTAAATTTTGATGTTATCTACAACTTTTATATTGAATTTTTTTTTTTTTCAAAAAAATACTTCTAAGGTAGCGTTTTAATGCTCCAAAGTTAACAGATATAATGGATTCATAATGAATTTTTAAAACTGTTTTAAAATTCATTAACTTTGGACCCCTAAAAGACCACTTTATAAGTATTTTTTGAAAAATGTTCAACATAAAAATTGTATATATCATCAAAAATTATAATTTTTTGTTGAGAGTTTAAAAAAAATACGTGCATCGCCCCGAAAAGAAACGGGTAAGCAAAAGGATGAGGGAGTGGGAGCAGCGGATCACACTCCCAGAGTCAGATACTTATACAGTATCACCCTCTTTCGGCCCGAGCATTTAGATAGTGCGGGCTGGCATTTTTACTTGTGATTTTTCCTAAAATTTTGCCTATCAAATTACATAAAAAAAAAAAAAAACGTGAAACTTTGGCGGCAAAGTTTGAGGATGTAGTGATGGGATTTTGTGATCTGGCCGCAAATTTGAGGGCGATAATTGTATATCAGCCTCCAAAAGTTTACATCTTGCATTTCAGCCTCCCGAAATACGTTTTCGCGCTGACGTGGCGAGTTCGCGCGTCGCCATATCGTGCGTTTTTTTATTTTCGGCGGCTAAAATATGCAACTGTTACTTTTAGGGGGTTAATATGCAATTATCCTAATTTGATGATGTAGTGATGGGATTTTGTGATTCGACCGTCACATGCGTGATTCGGAGAAGTATAGAGTTTGGCAAGGATTGGTTTGAATATTAGCCAATAGTCCACAACATGGAGGTCGGAATATATTTAGATATATGGGGCATTTCCAAACTAAAAAAGTTCATTCATACAAAAGTTCATTATTTAAAACCTTCGAATGCGCCGAATCCGCAAGGTTTGAATATTCAAATTTCTCAAAAATACTGTTTCAAATGGCTAATATTCTAGACAACCAGCATTTGTATTATAGTATTCAGGCTGAACTATTCTAGACAAACTAAAAAGGCATCCCGAAAGAGCTAAAAAATATTCGTATGGAGCAAAAAAGTATTTCGTGCGAGCTAAAAAAAAATATTCTGGAAAAGAAACTTACTCTTGTAAGTTGAAGGGATTATTTTGTTCGAGTTTTGCTTGAGATTTAGTATGAGTATTAGTTACTGATGGCGTCGGATGACTCTTTCTAAAACTTACTCAATATCAAAAATCAACTATTTACTTTACGAGAAATTGATTTGGGAATACGATGAACTATCTATCTAATTGTTCACATAAAGTAGGAAGTAAAAAAATAAATAGAATAGTAATAGTTCAAAATCATGTTAGGAGGTTAAGCTACTTATTGCGACCCATACAACCCTCTTTTTCGTAAAAGTTGATATAACAATCACCATTTGTTATATTAGTTTTGATACAACTCAGACCGACAATAAAACTTTTTGAATAACTAAAAGTGCATTTCATGATTTAGAATTTATTATATGCAATAAATTAGCACAAAGATCTTGAGATGTAACAAATATACTAATATGCTTCCCTCCGCGGTTGCTCCCCCCCCCCCCTTTTTTTTTTTTTTTTTTTTTTTTTTTTTTTTTTTTTTTTGAGATTATCGTGGAAAAAATCTGCTTGTAACCTACTCATTTTTGTGCAACCGTTGTAACAGATAAATCTACGGATGACACCGATCTATGTTTCACCAACCGAAGAGTCATAATCTTTCGATCTGGGTAGGCCCGAAAGTCCGTATTATCTTATACCAAGTATACATGGTATAAATTCTCCACATCCTTACAGATAGCGCTTACTGGATTCGAACATGAGACTTTTATTTTATAAAATGAAAGCTCTGACAATCCGTCCAAGGCGTTCTAGAGATGAAAAGCAAAAATTTAGAATGAGGAAAAGGAGGAGAGAAGATAGGAGGGTAGAAGCTATTATTCATATTACAACTATAATGTACAGTGTGATTATTTATTACTTAGTTGAATAGTGCCCTAATGGGCATAAAATTAAGAGAGAATTGTATTTCAGCCCCTTATCGTACAGTTTGCATTTCAGCCCAATACACGACTATTAAAGTGGGGGCTGAAATGCAATTGTCCTTAAAATTAAGTATCATAATGCAAGTGTACATTACAATTTACAAAGGTGCTCCATTTTACCACCATTTTCTGAAAGAAAAAATATATATCAGCCTCCATATATAAATCAGTCCTTCGTCGAATCCGGCGCGTCATCTCAAGGCTGACCAGATATTTATTCGCATATTAAGAACTGATATATAAGTTATCATTTTAAAAAATAATATCAATCCTCTCCTTTTAAATCGTCTGATTTCTATTCGGACTGACGTAATATATTATGCATATCCTATATCAATCTAACAGGAAGATAATTTTACACATAAGATGGACTTATAGGTAAGCTGTCTTTTTCAAAATTTTATTAAAAATAATATTTTTATTCCAACGCGTGTTAATTTCTTGGTACTTGTGTCCAGAAAGTGTTTGTGATGGACAAGATGTTCAACTAATGTTAGATTACAGGAGGACAAAAATTAACTACTATCCAATATTTTCCTCTAATTATTGATGGTTTCCTTTTCGTTCAAATATTAAAAATTATGTCAAAACAATTTTTAATTTCAAAATCCATACAACTTAATCATATAATTCCAATTTTTTACAAAATTCTATCAAAATTTAAAAAATTTTCGGGCAGCTATTTTAATATTATAAATTATTAATATATTATTAGTAGGACTTGTCATAAAATATTCAGACTAAAATATTTAAAATGAGCTAAATAATATTTCGTGCGAGATTAAAATTATTCTAAAAATTAATTTAGTAATTTATTTGAAGGGCTACATTTATTTTGAGTTTTGTGAAGTAAGTTTTTTTTTTTTTTTTTTTTTTTTTTTTTTTTTTGACAAAACTCAAATATCAAATGAGAGCCTCAGTGGAGATGTATTTTTCAAATATATCAGGACATCATATGAAAATGCAAGATCTTGCCAACATTACAACGATTACCGGTTATTCTTTTCTTAAAAAAAAAAAACAATGATTACTGGTTATTCTTATTCTATTTATCTTTGAATATGTACAACGCATCTAAACCCCTCATATGTTCTAGTAGATGGTGAAAATCATGAACTACGAAAAAACAAAGAATAGTCTATATATAAATATTTAAACTGCGCACAAAATTCACATTTTGTACCTCCTATCATATATATATATATATATATATATATATATATATATATATATATGGGACATATCGTATTTTAATTTTAATCATTTTGTATGTTATCATCTGATTTATCTTTAAATTTAAGTACAATTCATTACATTACAATATATAAATATCATATAGATTTCATATATATTTACCTACATTAATATGCATAAATATAAATAAAATAATAAATATAAAAATCATATAATATACTATAACAAATTGTGTTTATGTAATCCGTAAAGCATATAACATAATCAAAGAATTTAGATCTCAGCTCTGTGTATATGACCACTAATTTTAACCACTCTAGATATGCGTTGTCATGAATTTTAAGGTTAACGGATGCATGAAATATGCTTACTACGAATCGAAGGAGCTTATTTCAAAGTATTAAAATGGAAAATCTAATAAACTAAGTATGGATAATAATCTTTCGTATAGTTATCGTCTGTCCGGATTTAAAACTTTGGTTGATTGAATATATATTGGTTATATATTAGAACGGTTGCACAAATATAAAAAATAATCTTTAAATCTATTACAAATCTGTTAAATGTTGGAATTCTAAAATATCTATTTATAATATTTTATGAAAATATTTTCAGTATAAATATTATAAATTTTATAAAAATCTACAAATATCATATAAAAAGTTTTTTAAAAAAATATTTCAAAATTTTTTATAATTTTAATTATTATAAATTTGATAAATTTATAGGTATATATAGCTATATATATAAATTTATAGGTATATATATGTTACAGCACATAGCAGCGCTCAACAAAATCCAGCCAGTCTTATTCCTTGCAGTACTGGAGCTCGGAGCTTCCTAGAAACAAGCCAGTTGTATAAGAACCAAACCAACTCACACGTTTCCGGCCTATAAAATTTAGGACCCAACCCAAGGACAGGGGGCATCCATGTCCCAGCGAAAGGGATAGGAAGATGTCCAGGTTCTAGTTTTGCTGACAATTGACAAACATTACAAAAGTTTTACAAGATTAATATTTAAAGGCATTTGTATTTATACACCCTTTAATAAAAATCATAAAAATATATATTTTTTAAATTAATTTGATATTTTATGATACTAAGCCTTATAAAATAACATAACTATTTTCATGCAGATAATTGTTCTCGTCTTTTAAAAAGAGTGAGAATTCATAGAATTCGGAGAAATATAAAATTATAATTTATAATTATGCGGTCATAAATCATTTGAACCGCTTATACTATTGTTTGATGGGTGAAAACTATAAAATTTATCATTTAAGTTTTTATATCTCTCTGGCCTTCCATCAAAGTTTCATACAGACTTGGCCTTCTGGCAGATTTTGCCTATTTAACAAATTAATTAATTTTTCAGAAAATTACGTATCAGACCACCTATTTTTGGAGGTTTGTAAATCGACCCTCGAAAACGTATTTTTAGGGGGCTGATTTTCCAAAAAAAAAAAAATCAAATCAGCCTCCGAAAATGTGTTTTCGGAGGCTAATTTACATAAAGTTGAAAAACGGGAGGCTGATACGCAATTGCCCCATTTTTTGTCAGCATTATTTTTTGTCAGCATAGTTTGATATTCCTGGACAACAATTTTTGAATAGGTCAAACACAAGTTATATATTTTATAATAACAACTTTTTTATATGGTGATATAAAAGATGCTGACTTAATGTTTATAATATAGCAATTGTTCATATTTTTCTTTCTTCAAAACCACCATAACAACAATTACAAAGGGATAATGGCAGCCTCTAGCCTCTGATTACAAAACTGTTTACAAATCTATCCCTAAATTCAAAGTTTTTACAAAATTAACATGTCTCAAAATATGTGCTTGGTGCGTGTTCATTATTGTATAAATATTTTGTAGAAGATTTGAATATAAAAAAAAAACTTTGATGTAATATAAAATTTTTATATTCTAAATTTTTTGTAAACAATATTTTTAAATAATTATTTTAAGGATTCAAGGTCTTAGCTGTTTTTAAAAAGAATTCGTTAACCTAAGATTTGAAGTTTCGGATATCTATTTTAGAAAAAAAAAAATTTAAAAAAAATTTAACCTATAATTTTTTACCGATTACAAAAACAATACAGTTGTGCTTCATACTAAGTTCCAAGCAGGAATTCAGATGAGTTCCTTTGTGACGTGCCATGCACTGTAAAATCATGGGCTTTTTACATATTAGCCATCTGCTTTTGAAAGCGTACAAATCAGTCTTTGAAAACACATACGCGTCAGCCTCTAAAAATATGTTTAAACGCATTTTAATAGAACAAATACGTTTTAAGAGACCGATTTGTGCGTTTTCAAAATAGGAGGAGTTGATTTATAATTATCCATTAAAATGAAAGAAAGATGTCCTTTCACCATGCATTCGCAATAGAGATGTTGCCTAAGCTAAAAGCACAATTATAAAATATAATAATTTTTAAAAAAGTAGAATATTAATATAATTTGAATGTAATAATAAAAAATAAAAATAATTAAAAAATATTAAATATTTTAATATATCATAATATTCAGTAATAAAATTTATATATAATATTATATTCCATATTTTGAGATAATAAGAATCTAATTATATAGCAAAAATAAAAAAAAATATAGTATTTTAGTATGTAACTACATTATAATACTTCTCGCTATATACTGCTAATAATATAGAGTATCTCACTTCTCTTAAAGAAAATAAAAAAAAATTAAGTTATTTTTAAAATTTATAAATAAATATGCATGTCGGGTTTTTTTATTTGGCGTGTGCAATATGTATATCCGAATTTCTTTTTGTTTCAGATGCTTTGTGGCATCTCCTATATATATATATATATATATATATATATATATATATATATATATATATATATATATATATATCCGTATCGAATATTGTACGGAATAAAAATGAGACATGTCCCCATTTTTGGTGTTTCCTAGTGAGTAAGGTTAAACAGATCACATGCTATGAGTTTTGAAAAACCAAGGGCATGTGCGTAAAACCATTAGATTTATGACAAACATGTCAGCAAATGTGAAGCACAGACCGGCTCAATCAACAACGGAAGTGCTACCTAAATATTATCATCCTTGTTTCAGAATTGTGATATCCCACAAAATCTATGGTAATATTAAAAGAAAATTTAATAACAAAAAGGATAGGTTTTTATGTAATTTTGTTATTTAAATTTTTTTTTCAAAAGTGCTTCAAAATATATATTTTAGTATTTTTAAACTCTACAAATTTAAAAATTATCTTTAAATTCTAAAATTTTAGAATTTTTAAATAATTTTTAAAACTTAATATTAACAGCAGATTTATTTTTTAATTTTTTTTTTTAAATCAATCTTCAAAAATGTTTGAAGAATGGTTTTGTTGCAAAATTTTCATATGAAAAATTTTACAATGAAACGTTTACACCACATCAGAATATATTACTCTCATATTTAAATAAAAATATATTTTACGATAATTTTTTGGAAAAACTTCCTAAATAAAATTTGTAGGTTTTGATAAGATTTACAAATTTTATATTCAAAAGTTTTTCAAGAAATACTTCTAAACAGATATTTTGAAACTCTAAGATTCAACAAATTTAATGAATTTTAAAACACTTTTTAAACCCGCTTAATAACCGTTAAACTTTGGAGTCTCAAAACATATTTTTAGAAGTATTTTTTAAAAAAAATCTTTGAATATTAGAATTGTAGATTTCTTCAAATTTTAAAATTTTAATGTTAACAAATTTTTCAAAAAATATTTTTAAATAAATTTTTTTGGACTATTACATAGAATAATATGATATAACTATTATACACAAAAATCTCTCTTCTCATATGTACTGGATATCATTGCTCTTTTAACCCATCACCCTCTTCCTTGTACTTTTCTCTCATGTCCCCCCCCCCCCACACTTTTAAGAAAGTTGATAGGTACCACATGCTATCCCCCTTTGTTTCCTAGCCACTCATCTATCTCTCTCTCTCTTGAATATTTTACATTTGTGCCCCCTTACCTAAATTTAGTATTCGTGGATATTTATAAATATTTTTATGAATATTAAAATCGTTATAATATATTTGGGATAGTTATATAGTGTTCCTACGCTTTACTAAGATTTTCCTTCTTAGATAATGAAGGAAACTCCATATAACTTTATCTAAACACAATAAAATTTTTTCAATATACACATAAATACCTAAAAACATCTAGAAATATCCACAAACATCTAGGAACATCTTATAACACATAGTAGACCGAGAGCTCCAAAGAGATACTTTTGGTGCTACTATGTATTCCAAAGTATTTCTAAATATTCGTGGGTGTTCCTATGTGTTTTTTTACATATTGAAAGAGTTCCAATATATTTGAAATAAATTTTATAGTGTTCCTAAGCTTTACTAAGGGATTTTCCTTAAACACAATAAAACTTTTAATTTATACACGAACACCTAAAAATACATACGAACACTCACGAATACTTGGAGCATATAATATCACCAAGAGCTCCAAAGATGCACTTTTGATGTTACTATGTATTATAATGTGTTTCTAAGTGTTTGTAGATTTCTTAGGTGTTCTTATATATATTTAAAAAGTTCCAATGTATTTAGAATAATTTGCATGGTGCTCCTAAGCTTTACAAAGGGATTTTATTTCTTAGATAACGAAGGAACCCAATGTATTTTTGTCCAAACACAATGAAACTTTTTCAATATATACATAACACCTAAGAACATTTAGAAATACCAACGAACACATGGTAACACCTAAGAGCTCCAAATGACACTTTTGGTGCTACTATGTGTTCCAAGGTATTTCTAAGTGTTCTTGTATGTTTCTAGGTATCCATAGGTATTTTTATACATATTGAAAGAGTTCCAATGTGTTTGAGATATAAATTATATGATATTTTTTTAATTATTCAAGAAATAAAACATTCTAGTTACTTTTTTTGTTAATATAAAAAACACTTCGGGGACAAAAAAATTCATTTTTTTGGGACTTTATTTTTTAGAAACTTCCGATTTTGGGATAAGCGTCGTGCGTCAGTATTTTCCATCTCAAACTCGCGGCATGCTCTGGTTTATGGACTAACTCGAAACGTAGCGTAAAGAGAAAGAGATGAAAGAGAGAGAGAGAGAGAGAGAGAGAGAGAGAGAGAGAGAGAGATAGCCAGAGAGACGGAAGGGAGAGAGAAAATTGCTTTGTTTAAAAAAAGTTATAGCTACAGTAACATGTTTGCTTTATTTAGAATAAGAAAAAGGACATTTTGATAATTTTATATGGTAAATAGATACATTTCAGACAAAACTGATTAGCGGCACAAAAATATAAAATATTCTTCTTTCTTTTTTCTTGGAGAGTTAGCGTACCGGTACTTATTTTTAAAATATACAAAATAATTTTTATTTGAAGGTCACAAATCCAATTAAGGAGGTCACAAATTCCCGCACGACGCTTACCCCCAAATCCAATGGAGGGAAGTCACAGAAAATGTAAAATTTTCTTCTTTTTTTTTTGCTTGGAGAGTTAGCGTACCAGTTTTATTTTAAAAATGTACAAAAAAATTTTAAAAGTAAAAAATGGCTAACGCGAAAAAAAAAAAAAAACCTTACAATTAATTTTGCAAAAACACACCTTGACGTGACGATACTCACATATCGCCATGTCAACCTATTTTTACTTTCAAAGACTAATTATACAATCTCTAGAAATAGGGGGCCATACACAATTAACCCCTATTTCTTTCTTTCACTCTTTTAAAAGATAAGGCACACTGAGGTATGGGCTTTGATTTGCTGCAGTGCCTTATATTTTAAAATCATTAGGTTTCATTAAATTTTACTTATACATCAAATAGTTTAAAAGTCGACTAATGAACAGTTCAGATAGATCGGTTTCATACATTTCTAAATTAATATGATACGTACATAATTTAAAAATCCAAATTATTGATACTGATCTATATGTTTATTTACCCGTACGGATCATAATTCATCTAATTTGCATATTTGTATAATATATGTTAGATCAATTTATTCTGAGACGTTTATTTTAATCGCATTACAGTATACATGACGTAAAAAAATTATTTGAATTTTAGTATATCAAATATTTTCACAGTATAAATCACTTTTAACGGTTCCGATCTTTTATTTACAACTCGGATCTTTGAAAAAAACTCGACATGAGTCTAGCCTGCTCCTCTCAAATAGAGGTGGCAAAATTACACCCGGTACCCGCGGGTCCGCGGGTACCCGTCCAAACGGGCGGGTACGGGTAAAAGTTTAGTTAAAAATATTGAATACGGGTATCACCCGTCCGTACCCGCAACTTGCGGGTCAAACGGGCGGGTGCCCGCGGGTCCGCGGGCACCCGCATTAACTATATATATATATATATATTTTTTAATTTCACGTTTTATCCCAAAAACACATAATTAGAAACATTTTTTGGAAAAAATTTTAACATGAAAGTTATAGATATCATTTGGATCTATAACTTTTATGTTAAAATTTTTTTAAAAAAATATTTTTAATTAGGTGTTTTTATGGGTGAAACATAAAACGCGTATAATTTTAAACTCGAATTTTCAGATTTAATTTTTGGAACCTAAAAATATTTAGTTAGAAATATTTTTTGGAAAAACTTTCAACATAAAATTTGTAGATCTTGATGATATCTATAAGTCATATGTTAAAAATTTTTCCAAAAAATATATCTAATAGGTATTTTTATGGTGGAATATGAAATACATATATTTCAAATTCGAAATTTTATGTTTAACATTTGGAACAAAAAATACTTAGAAACATTTTTTGGAAAAACTTTCAATATAAAAGTTATAGATTTTAATGAGATCTATAACTTTCATGTTATAAGTTTTTTCAAAAAGTATTTATAAATATTTTTTTTAAAAATTATTATTTTTAAATATTGAAAAATTTTAATCCGGGTACCCGCGGACCCGCCCGCAAATCCGCGGGCGGGTACGGGTACCAAAATTGGAACCCGGCAAATATAGTGTACCCGTCGACCCGCACCCGTATGACCCATTACCCGTTGACCCGCGGGCGGGTCGGATCGACCCGACCCGTTTGCCACCTCTACTCTCAAATGGAGATTAATATGAAGTCTTTTAATACATTATCCAACTCTCTGCCATTGCCCCTCCAATAATTGCATCCCCTCTCTCCCTCTCTTTCTTTCTCTTCTCTCTCTACATAGAGATATGTATGAGAGAATGGCCTGTCTTCCACTTTTAACAACTGTGCTTTTTTTTTTTTTTAGGTTGGTTTTTAAACAACTACTATGCGTATTTGTTTGCTCAGAGTGAAACAAGCCTCATTTTCTTTCTCCCGCATTTATTGACCCCTCCAATGCACTTGCAACCCTCTTTGTCAAGCTTTGAATGTTTTCCATGAGGCCCGTCCCCCACCTCCTCCCCTACAGGCTACAGTGCCTTCTGTTTTCGGTGACGTTTGCTTATTTTAATAGATCCTCTGTTTATAATCATCTCCATTCTTCTCTCCTCAGCTTTCATCCTTCATCCTTTACCAATAAGATATCTTCCTTCACTTCTTACTTAGCTTTTTTTATTATTAAAGTAGTTTCTTTGTGGTTTTACTTGTTTCTTAATCATCTGGGTATTGATGTTTGTATTTAGTTGAGATTGTTGCAGGGGAAATTGTAGTGTTAGTTGTTAGGGAGAAGGGTGAGAGACAAGATTGGTTAAAAGTGGAGTAGGTTTGGTTTTAGAGGAGAAAGACATCAAAAAAGGTGCAAAGCAGCAAACTTTGACATAAAAGGTGAAAACAAATCAAGTGAGAGGTGAAGCAAAGAATTAGTTAGAGGTATAATTAGTTACAATTAGAGTTAGAATTAGATAGGATACTTTAGCTCTCAGAGTAATTCGTTCTCGTTACTTTAAAATGGCTTGGGACTCAAAGATGCCACCTTTTGATCTTGCTGCGCTGGAGCAGAACACAACCCACCCTGGCGGCGGCGTTGATACGGTGGTCGGTGGCGCCGCCGGCATGCTCGGCCGGCAGATGAGCAGCCTGGACTGCTCTGTGGATCTAAAGCTCGGGGGATTCGGAGAATTCGGGGCCTCTGATAGGTGGAGGGGTCACCCGCGACCGCCGCCAGCGCCGGCACCTGCGGGAGGGGCGTCGTCTGGGCCATCGAAGAAAGCGCGGCCCTGGGCAGCGGCAACCAGATTGCGGCGTGCTTAGTCGAAGGGTGCAAAGCTGATTTGAGCAAGTGTAGAGATTACCACAGAAGGCACAAGGTTTGTGAGGAGCATTCAAAGACTCAGGTGGTGATTGTTGGTGGACAACAGCAGAGATTTTGCCAGCAGTGCAGCAGGTAATCTTTTCGACACTTCTAAATGGATTCACCATTTAGTTATTTAATTTTTTTTTTTTTTTAAAAATGTTTTGGATTATGTTTTGTGCCTGTATGGACATAACTGATGGCCTTATGCTCTGATTTTCTGAGAAATTGGTGGTGTATAAGGTCTCATCTACTATGATATAACCGAAAAACAGACCGAGAGAACCTCCAAGAAAATAATTAAATTAAAGCTTCATTGCACCTGTAATACAGTTTATATGTATACAGCTCTATAATACAAACCATCTCATGACTCTCAAAAATATATCAAAATTCTTGTGTAAATCCACATATTTGGAGTACACATCTTTGAGCCTATCTAAATCAATTTTTCTAATATGAACTATTTTTGAGTTTAATGTATCTCTGCTTGCACATTCAAACTCTACACTTTTTATTTTGCTTATCCATCAAAATAGAGTATATCTTTGTTTTATTCCTGTTCTTGGTGATATCTAACTCTATCTTATCTTGAGAATAAGTTTGTTCGTTTCATTTTGCTAATTCTTGATATTCGAACGTTATCCGTTTCTCTTTGCATGCCTCGCTTTTGTTTGTTGGTTCGTGGACGTCACTCACTTTGGAACAAAACATGATGGACAAGTGTATTTCTAACTATTATAGCATGTTTAGATATTGACTTGAAATCATCAAGATTCTCAAATTCATATCATGCTGTCATATTCTTCTGTTAGAGTAGATTATTGTTTCCGTGGTATAATTATATTCATTGAATAAGAGAAAAGGGTGCATCAGCTGATGTTTTATCTGTTGTAACAATCAGTGGGCCAGAAACTTCTGATGAAAGGTTGTTTTTTTCTCTTTCGCTTTTTTTTTTTTATCGCAAATTGCTCTCTATCAGACCTCATATCTGATCTCTGACCGTGCACGCCGGGAGTTTTGCTTTCTTCTTCATCACTTTAGATATTTCACATATGTCACTATCTGCTTTATAAAACCATCTTCACATTGTCGATCGCCTTATTCCTTAACACTGTTCTTTTGCCTTTAAGAAAGGCGAAGAAGCTTCTCACTTTGATTCATGAGCAATGGTACTTTTACTTTTGTCTTTACAAGTTGCACTGTATGAAATTTTCTTTGTTGTCACCTAAATAAGTTATCGAATAGCTAAAAATGCTATTTTTTGTACTCTGATTGAGCTGCTTTTACTTTTCATTCCTGCTTAACTATTTACTGATTGCGTTGATTATGCTTCGTATGTTAATAGATGCAATGTTTTTCAATAATTAAGCTGGTTGAGCTAACTCTTACACTAACTCGAGTACTCGCTCCGTCCATAAGTTGAGAATCAGTAGATTGAAATCTTATCATACGATAGTATAGTTCATTCTGATGTATATTTGGTAATGTTGAATTAAAAGCTTGTCACTAATATAATCGTGCGAAAATACGGCTGGTTAACTTTTATGGCATATATAAGCTGCTTCAAAATAACTAAAAAGCGTAACAAGGAATCTTAAATAGTTATTTTTGGTTGCTTTGACGATGCATGCAGAATTTCCATACACGTACATAACTTTGGCATTTTATCCTTGTCTTAGTCGTCTTTATGGAGCTTCTCTTAGGTGGTCGCCATGCATTTGTTTCATATAATGGAAGAATCCCCTGTTTGCTATTGAAGACAGAACCGTCGCACTAAAAGTTGATAGATTCTCATGTATTGATGATTTAGTAGTTAATTAGGAGCACTTTTGCAAACTGGTTTTAGATTCATATCCGAAATGTAAGTTCATGATGCACTTTGGAAAAAGAATGATTTCTATAACTTTCTTAAATTATTTAAGTTTGGTACAAAGTACAGGCAAGCAAGTTTCTGAAAGCTTTTTAGCATGGTTTTCGGTGCCGGTCGGCACAGCGCGTGCCGGGCGGTACGTGTTTGTTCCGGCAGTTGTCGGCACGGTACGAACCGGCACGGCACGTGTCAAACAATCTTATATTTAAAATTTTAAATTAATTTTTTATTTTTTCAAAAATAACAAATAAATATATATCACACGGTCGGCACGGCACCATCGGCACGGTCGGCACGTGCCGGGATCTGAGTTTACCGAAACTCGGCTCGGCTCGGCACATGAAACCTTGCTTTTTAGTGTATTTACCTATAAAGTTTATGATATATATCTCCTGAATATGCTTTCTGCTGTCTTATTATTTTCTTTTTCTGTGAAACAATGCTTTATAAGAGATTCGTGTGTAGGAACATTTTTCACTTGTACAATGTTGACGAAAACTCGAGTTTCTTCTCGTTGATTGTAACATTCCTGTGCTCTTTTTTTTCTTCTCATGAAGGAACTAATAGTTGTGTTCCTATGAACTTCAATTCGCACAGATTTCACTTGCTGGGGGAATTCGATGATGTGAAAAGAAGCTGCAGAAAGCGCCTCGATGGACACAATAGACGTCGTAGAAAAGTTCAGCCAGATCTTATGAGTTCAAGAAGCTTGTTCAATAATCAACAAGGTTAGAAAACCATAATTTGTCCATAAATTTCAGTAAACGATGATACTTTGCTAATCTGCTTGAAAGATAAGATTAGACAGTAGCCCGAATGATAATGATACGCATCTTGCATTGCTAATTTTTGCTTCGAACTTCAGAAAGTTTGGTTTTTATTACCTTCTGCATTACTGAAACTCAATAATGCAGTTACTATGAATCCTAAATGTTTAACGCAATGTTTCTCAAATAATGCTTGAAAGGAACAAATATAATTAGAACAACTCTGACGCAAATGTTTCTCAAATAATGCTGTTTAGTATCCATTTATTTAAGTCAAATATCTTTTGAACAAGAAACGAATAGGAAAAGTCCCTCATTATTGATTTTTCATCATTATGGATTAGAAACACTTCCCGTAGAGGGTAGTAATATGGGCTTTTTCGCCCGTCTGGCCAAAAGACCGGGACTCCTCGGTTGGTAAAATATGGCTGGTTACAGACATTGTTTTTTCACGATAATATCAAAAAAATTAGAAGAAGATTTGTATTACGAATCTATACATATTGATTGTTTATATTTTAACTGTTTGAGTTGTATTAACTTCAATTCTGAACTATATTTGCAGCCTCGAGGTTCATTTCCTACCCTCAAATATTTCCTACTTCTGCACCGGTGCCAGATTGGTCTGGGATCATCAAGACAGAGGAAGATCTTCGCTCTCATCAACAGCAGCCTCTCCACTTCGTCGATTGTAGACAGCAACAACAACATTTCCAGGTCCCCTTCTCCAACATGTTCAAAACATTCCCTGTATCTGATAATAGCAGCAATAATACGAAGATTTTCCCCGAAGGGATACACCAGCAGGCTACTCTAGGCTCCGATTGTGCTCTCTCTCTTCTGTCATTGCCAGCTCAGACTGCACCGATCAATCTAGGCCAGATGGTTGGGATCGACCGTATTCCGGTGGGCCAGCCTCTTACGTCAAGCCTGGAATATAATAATGCATATAGTAGGTATTTTCGTCCGCAAGCCACATCTAGGATTTCTCCTACCGGGTATTCTTGTTCCGGGATCGATGCTGAGCATGTAGGGACTACTGTCTTTGTTTCTGGCGCTAATGATTCTGTTGTCCATTGCCAAGAGTTGTTTCAAGTAGGCGGAGAAGAGTGTCCTGATACTGCATCACAAGTGATCAATTTCTCTTGGCAGTGACTGTTTTTAGATCGTTTGCTATACGCTGCCGTTCATTTGTTAACTGTCTTAGTTATCAATTGAATGGTCTCTTATTGTTCTTCATATTTTCGAATTGATCAAGATTTTTTTTGGTCTTGATCGTCGAGTCCGATTTTTATTCTACATTTCAATCGTGTATTGAGCGTAAACGGTAGACTCTCTCAACGAGATGTTGAAATTCGAACCTTCGGCTTAATGTTTAATGAGGAAAAGTCTTTAGTCTTCTTTTAACATCTAGCTACGTTAACTAATTAAGCCAATACTAGTTGGTTATTTTAAATTTTATGAGTTGTACAAGGCACCTTCTATTTCGTGTCACATTTTTAATGCAACCAGTTGTTACTTGAACCAACCAATATTTGTAGTCTTCATCCCTGTCTTTTTTGTTTTGTTTTTTTTTTTTTTAATGCTCCTCTAATTCAAAGTATTCAAAGTTGTCAAAATGCGCTCTCCTTAATTGGAAATAGTATTTTTATACCTTCTAGATCCTGTCTAATGACAGAAATATTTTCTTAATTATGTGAAATGAGAAAACAAATTAGAGATTTTGAAGAGATCTATTTTAACGTTCAAAATTTTGTTTTCGAAAATATTTCTAAATAGGTGTTAGTTTTTAAAATTTTAACGAGTTTTTTCACTTTTTTAAATATATATTTAGAATTATTTTTTAAAAATTTTGAAAATTAAAGTTATAGATCTCATCAAAATTTTGAACTTTCTGATAGAATTTTTTTTCAAAAAATATTCATAGATATTTTTAGTACACTCATTCATACCGTTAACGTATGTAACCAAATTTCGCTAACTTAATGGGGACAACATCGGCATTCTAAGGATTAGGAGGTAAATTTTTGCTATTTTGAATTAGATAATATATTATGACAATTTTCGAATTATATGACGTCACATTTGGTTTTTTTTCTTTTCTTTTCTTTTTTTCTCTTTTTGTGTGTGTGTGCAATGAGGGTGTTTCACATTTGGAACATGTAGTACCTCCCGAAAATGAAATCAACGCGACCCATTGACAATATGGACCATGAAAGGCACCTTCAAAAAAAAATAAAAATAAAAAAGAAAGAAAGAAAGAAGAAAAGGTGAAAAGGACTTCTGGTAATAAGGTGCATTTTTGTCGAGGAGAGAGAGAGCTATTTGCGAGCAGTAGGCATGACCTCTTTTTCGTTCTGGTCGGCGATAGGAGGATCCTTTCAATTTCACCACAATTTAAACGCTGAACGAATAATTCAATAATGAGATGGGGCATTTTGCGATTTTATACCCTCCTAATTTGATTAGGCACTCTTTGTCCTCCTAATTCGTTTTGACTGAAATGTGTCCTTTGCTGTGTGCAATGACATAATTGTCCTTTTTTTAATTTAATTTTGCTAAGCGATTTTACAAAGCCGCTCGTGACGACACACACGTATTACCAAGACAGTCTCTTCTCTCGCCTTCGTTTTCGTCTTTGCCCTCGTTCCACTTTTCGTCAACGAGATGTGATTCATATGAAAAAGGAACTTAAAAGTATGACTTCTATTGTCTATGTTTAGACTCATTTACATGTATTCTAATATTTGACAAAACCCATAATGCACCGAACAATCTAAGACAGTCGACTGTCGAAGCAGAACGTGAGGTTACTTTCTAATGAGACCACACAAATAATGAAAACTCGACAAGCCCAACTCCTCAACCGTGTGAATCTACAGCCCACAAACTTTGACTACACCAAATCCTCAACCTGTAGAATCTTTAGTATCATATAATGAATAAGACTCCAGTGGTCTTAGCCCTAACTTTACTAATAAAGCAGCTTCTGCTTTACGATATACATGGCGGCTCACCGTCTATGCAGAGGGGGCTATAGCGGTTAGTATGTAGGGTTCGGTGATGGTTTTGCCTGAATGAACAAGCAATAAGTGGTTAGTATACGACAAAACTAATAATCCCCGCCGGGGTATTACACAGAGCATGCAATATTAATTTTTAATTTATCTAATAAGCTAGAAATTGATCTGCATTGTACCAAATTGGTACGGAGATCTTACACAGATGGGGATATCTCAACATCTTCTAAGAAGAGTGCATGTTCATATCCTCTGATCTGCAGGTTCATGCCGTGCCAACAACTGCCGTAACACGCATATCCTGACAGTCACGTAAAATCGTGGATCTTATATAGGTTGATATAGCTGAACAATATTCTAAAAAGAATACATATGCATAGTTACAATTTAATACATGTATATGACATGTTATTTCCTATATAGTACATCTACATACATAGATAAGCATCATTAACTTTATGAACTTAAAGCAATCGTCTTGGGTTTAGAAAGTCCGTTTTGGCAGATGACGGACAGCCCTAAATTAACGGGTCCTTTCAACTCAAAAAAAAGAAGAAAAGTAAAAAAAAAAGAAAAAAAAGAAGAAATTGACAATTAAGATAAGCAAAAATCCTGTTTAACCTACTAAACTTTGCTTTAATAAGCCCAAATAGTCTTGACATTTCGGCCATGACCTAAAACGTCCACAGTAGTCTTAGGTTCAACTTTTTTCCATTTGCACCTGTCAAGTTGCTATGGCATTTTTTTTTAAGCTGGCATTTTATTATTTCAATGTAGTTTTTTTTTTTCCATTGGTGGAGCGCGAATTTCTTTTAATAAAATTATTTTAATATCAAATTTAGAAATTTTATAAAAATAAAACCGGATCACCTGTTTAACAGGTGACCTTTGCCAGCATGGCGGCCGCCTCTCAAGTGGCTTACCATGCAAATAAAAATCGCATGTCTAACAGACGACCAAAAATCAAGTCGCCATCATATCAAGATTTAAAAAAGAAAAAAAAACAGAAAGATAAAAGAGGCAACTTTCTCAATTTTTTTTTAATTTATTATTTTATATATTTTAAATCATATAATAATCTATTTAACTTTTATTTAATACTTTTAATAATTTTATATCAAATAATAAATAAAATAATATATATTTTACTTCCGTCTATTATTCAGTTCAAAATTGTTTTTTTAAAAAAGAAAGATAAACGCGTCGAATAGTCTGCCGAAGTAATTAAAATGATGCCTCAAAAATAATTTTTTATCTTTTGTCCTCCTTTTTTTTATATTATTCTTTTCTTTTAAATAAAATAATTAGTAAATTACAGTCCATTTTAATTTACTCTACAACTTTACAGTTCAAATATCTTTAAAAAAATATCTACAAGCGTGTCGTCTGCCGAAGTAATTAGAATGATGCATCAAAAATAGTTTTTTATCTTTTATCCTCCTGTTGTTATGTTAACCTTTACTTTTAAATAAAATAATTAGTAAATTGCGATCCGTTTTATTTTTTAAAACATCCTAGTTCAAACGTTTTTAAAAAAATATCAATAAGCGTGTCGAATAGTCTGCCGAAGTAATTAGAATGATGCCTCAAAAATAATTTTTTATCTTCTATCATCATATTTTATGTTATTACTTACTTTTAAATAAAATAATTAGTAAATTACGTTCCGTTTTAGTTTGCTCTAAAACTTTCTAGTTCAAATGTCTTTGAAAAAAATATCAATAAGCATGCCGAATAGTCTGCCGAAGTAATTAGAACGATGCCTCGAAAATAGCTTTTTATTTTTTATCCTCCAATTTTTATGTTATTTTTTATTTTTAGATAAAATAATTAGCAAATTACGGTCCATTTTATTCTATGCTATAACTTTACAGTTCAAACGTCTTAAAAAAATATCGATAGGCATACCGAATAGTCTGCCATAATAATTAGAATGATGGCTCAAAAATAATTTTTGAAAAGGACTTCTGGTAATAAGGTGCATTTTTGTCGAGGAGAGAGCTATTTGCGAGCAGTAGGCATGACCTTTTTTTCGTTCTGGTTGGCGATAGGAGGTTCCTTTCAATTTCACCACAATTTAAACGCTGAACGAATAATTCAATAATGAGATGGGGCATTTTGCGTTTTCATACCCTCCTAATTTGGATTGGCACTCTTATTTCCTCCTAATTCGTTTTGGCTGAAATGTGCCCCTCTGTTGTGTACAGGGACAGAATTGTCCTCTTTTTTTATTTAATTTTGCTAAACGATTTTACAAAACCGCTCGTGATGACCATGCACGTATTACCAAGACAGTCTCTTCTCTCGTCTTCGTTTTCGCCTTTGCCCTTGTTCCACTTTTCGTCAAGGAGATGTGACTCATATGAAAAAGAACTTAAAAGTATGGCTTCTAATGTTATGTTTAGACTCATTTAAAGGTATTCTAATATTTGACGGAACCCATAATGCACCGGAATGATCTAAGATAGTCGACTGTCGAAGCAGAACATGAGGTTACTTTCTAATGAGACCACACAAATAACGAAAACTCGACAAGCCCAACTCCTCAACCGTATGAATCTACAACCCACAAAATTGGACTACACCAAATCCTCAACCTGTAAAATCTTTAGTATTATATAATGAATAAGATTCTGGCTGGTTCTAGCCCTAACTTTGCTAATAAGGCAGCTTCTTTCTTACGATATACATTAACTTTGCTAATAAGGCAGCTTCTTTCTTATGATATACATGGCGGCTCACCGCCTATGCAGTGGGGCCTACGGCGGTTAATAAGTAGGGTTCAGTGATGGTTTTGCCTGAATGAACTAGCAATAAGTGGTTAGTATACAAAAAAAAACTAATAATCCGGCCGGTAGAAAGCCAAGCATAAGCAGACTAAAAGTTCATCTTTTTTTAATTTATTGGTGGGTTATTGGTAATCTAAAAGGAGCTCTTATGTTTCTGCACAAAGATACCAATATTTGTTGCATTGCTGAACTATAATATGCTGCTTTGGAAATTATTCTTAATAGGCATTTAAGAGCTACATATAAGCTCAGAGTGTCACGCCTTATGTAGTACGGACGCTCCGAAAATATTAACGTGTCCGTATCTGTTCACGTGTCAGATACGACACTCTCCGAACACGTATCAACAGGCCACATGGTGTGTCCGAAAAAAAAATAAAAAAGAAAAATCAGATACGCACGTCAGGCACTTCTGTTCGGTATGTCCGACACATGTGTCGGTATTTATTTTATTTTTTTAAAAAAAACTTTGTTTGTTTTGTTAAAAGAGTTAAATATTATTTGTAATAGTGTTAAATAATATAATATAATTATTCGCTCAGATATTATATTTTTTTTAAATTTAGTTGATATAATTAGACTCTTAATATTTAATTTATTTAAAAAACGTGAAATATTATATAATTGATGGACTGATTATTAAATGTTATTATATTATCTAATATTTAAATATTTTTATAAATTATTTTTAATTATTTATTTTTTTGTTACCGTATCCGAACCGTACACATGTCCTACTTCTTTTAAAATTGCCGTGTCCCCGTGTCGTGTTGTGTCCCCATGTATGTGTCCTTGTCCGTGCTACATTGGTCACCCCCCGATGATGCATGAAATTTTAACAAGTGTACTAGTCGCTTAAGTAATAAAATATAAGAAGAGTATCGTTCCATCAATAATTGAATTTATTTAGTATTGATCTAAATTTAATACTAATTTTATTTAATTAATGAAATTGAATGAATAGTAGATATAATTTAAATATATCAAATTCTTCAAAAGTTGAGGTACATAATTTATTTCATGGATAATGATAAGGCGTACAACTATTACAAGAATTCCAAGATTCATCTCTATGCTTTGCTACAACCGTATTTATATTGTTCTTCATATCCATTTGCTACTTGTTGTGCTTCATTCCTATCTTACGCTAGTATTAATTACGTTTTTAGCATTGTATTTTAGCCTTTTAGATCTTGCTTGGTGTTTTTGGTTTGTTTTCTTTGATCTGCATCATACGATGTTGAGTTGCGCTTTGCTCAGGCTTCATATCCATAAAATACGAAAATGTACATTTAAATTCAATTTTTCGCCTGAATAAATGGCATAAACCACGCAAGTAGAGTATTATATGCTAAGTTTGTTTAGTAAAATTAGACTTATCACCCAACCCGCCCCGGGTCCCGCACCGTCAACCTCCTGCCGCACTACACAAGCAGGTCCCTTTCTAATCTGAAAAGGGTGATCTACTTGGAGGTGCTAAGCTCAAAGGCTTCCAGGTATAATAACTCAAATATGTCTCCTACTCCGTTGCGGTATGGGACTAAACATCACGGTTGCACGCGTAGGCCCAAATATCGGCCCAAACCATGCATGATCCGTGACTTTCGGTCGACCAAAACCTGTGGCACCTGCAGTGCCGGGGTATTACACAGAGCATGCAATATAACTTTTAATTTATCGAATAAGCTAGAAATTGATCTGCATTATACCAAATATGTATGGAGATCTTATACAGATGGGGATATCTCAACATCTTCTACGAAGATGCATATTCATATCCTCTTATCTGCAGGTTCTGCCGTGCCGTGCCAATAACTGCCGTAACACGCATATGCTGACAGTCACGTTAAACCGTGGATGTTATATAGATTGAGATAGCTGAACAATGTTCTGAAAAGAATACAGAGTTACAATTTAATACATGTATATGACATGTTATTTCCTATCATGTACATCTACATACATAGAAAAGCATCATTAATTTTATGCACTTAAAGCAATCGTCTTGGGTTAGAAATTCCGTTTTGGCAGATGAGGATAGCCCGAAATTAACGGATCCTTTCATCTCCCAAAAAAAAAGTAAAGTAAAAAAGAAAAGAATTTGACAATCAAGATAAGCAAAAAAAATCCTATTTAACCTTCTAAACTTTGGTTTAAGCCCATATAGAGGCTGTTTGGTTGCCTGCAGTTCGTTGTAAACTGCACCAGTCCAAACCAGCGCGCGCGTTTGGTTTGCCGTAGTTTCGTGGGACCCACTGGTTGAGTGCTGCAGTTCGAGGGTGAAACGTTGCAGTTCGAACTGCGCTGAGGATGGCCGCAGTTACAAAATCTGTGCGAGGCGATGCCCGTTGCAAACCCTACCCGCAGTTGAAACTTCCGTTCTTTCGGGATTATCGTCCTTCGCGAGCGATCAACCGCAGGGCTGCTTGCCACCGTCGCTGATCGCGAGGCCGCGTTCGATCTATCGTCGCGCCGATCGTGCGGCCGACGCTATCAGCGCCCGCCGGTTCGATCACGCGCCGCAGTCGATCGCACGGCCGCGGTCGACGCGCGGCCCGCGGCGAAGCTCGATCACACCGGAGCTAGGTTGCGTGGACTGTGCGGGGTCGTCGGAGATGGATTGCACAGCTCATGTACGAACTCGCCGTGCTTTCTTGATCACGGCTAACCATCTTGAGCGAGCTCCGGTGCGCTCCGATTTGCCGTATTCGGCTCTTTGCGCTGCCCACAGGTAAGTAAATCATATTTTATGCCTGTAGTAACTTCGAGTTGCGATTGTGGTTTGATTTCGGTGTAATGCCAGTAGCTTGATTCTTGGAAAATCGGAATTCAGTTGCAATTGCGATAAGCAATCAAAAAGATTATTTTTTGAGTTTATGAAATGTGATGAAGTTTCAGGATCGCTCAATAAGAAAAGCTTGATAAGCATAATTTTTATACATAAATTTAGCATTGATTATACACTAACTTTATTATTTGTTGGTTGTTTGCAGGTCAAAATTATTAAATTTAAGTTAAATACGCATTAATAGTTCGACCAGTGGATCGGAGCAATTTTACATTATTCTTGATAGATTTGAAGTCCAACTGAAGCCTGCATTTTATGAATTTAAAAATTGTGGAAAATGAAGAAAACAAATAAGTAAATGCAAGAAGAAAAATGTGGGAAAACAACCCAAATAAAGAAAAAACTAAAAGAAGAAAATTTTATTTTGGAAAATTAAAGAAGAGAAGAAAATGATGATGAATGTAAGATATAAATAGAGAGATTTTGGAGAGGTTTTGAGCCATATTTTGTAATCATGAAATCTTTTCTTTTCTCAATGAAATAAAGTTAGCTTTTGAGGACATAATTTCTAGTCTTACTATGATAATATGAAATTAATTATCAAGTGATTCAGAAACAAGCTATGATTTAATATTGTATGTTTCATAAGGTTCAAATAGATACAAGTGCTTTGGCCACCACTAGGCTATTGCATCTTATGAGATATACTACGAATTGACGTAAAATAGAGATATTTACGTACAGCTCGTGCAACATTAAAGTCCCTAAAATATAATGCGTTTCTTTCTTATCAACTTAAGTAGCTATATATATATAAGTTATAGATTTGATATTTTTCGAGAGAGAATATTAAATACCTACAAGGACTGCTAAAAATTAAATCAAAGTTATTTCTGAATACTAAATAATTAAATTTAGATTATCAAAGCAACTAAAAATTATGTACCTCATTATTCTGATAGAATTTGATTGCATTTATTCATTCTTTAATTTCGGTTGTTAAATAAAATCAGGATTAAACCTAGGCCGGTAATCAATAAATTCAGTCTCTGAGGGAACGATACTCTACTCATTCTTTATTACTTGTGCGACTAGTGCGCTTGCTAGAATTCACGCATCAGAGCTTAGTAATATTTAGAGAAATAGTGGATTCTCCCTGGAACAATGTTGATTTATGTTTAATGATCAGTGAGCTCTCCAGCAAGCAATAAGAAAATGATAATCATGATATTGAATACACCTTTGGTCACTACTTGTTTGCTGGAGCTGGCTTCCTTATGCTTCTCATTTATTTAATTGCTTGGTCACTACTTGGTCAGCTTATATAATTGCTCATTAGTGTGCTGAACCTTTGAGTTGATCTTGAATCTTATGGTGAACTTATTGTTAAGCCCCCATCTGAAACTCTGATTTGATCTATGAGTAATGATTTTATATCTAAATTATGATTCTCTATTGATTGATGAGGAACTTCATGCTTGATGATAAAGACCATGAATTGTGCGAATTGCGATAGGCATGTGAATATGTGTAGACTTTTGTGATATATTCATGGTTTATGTGTGTTATGCAAGCTTGTGATGAGCGTTGGAAAACATATGAATTGGATAGTTACCTTCCCGGATTGTAATTCGAATACATGGATTTGGGAGTTGGAATAATGAAGTGAGTTGGAATTAGTTTTTTATTATTTTTGATAACCTCTGTTGATACTTGGACTTGTGTGTTATGCAAGTTTATCAAGCATTAAAAGCTCTATTATGAAGTCCAAATATAAATTGAGAAAGTACTTATGCCGATGCTTGTGCTATGCGGTACTGCATTTGGTGCTTGTGTGTTGATTGGTACTTGTGCTATGCAGTACTGCATTTGGTGCTTGTGTATTGATTGTTATTTGTGTGCTATTTGGTACTAGTGCTGGGAGGTTGTTAGTGCTGGAAGGTTGTATGGTTGTTTCTGATCAACCTAACAGCATTTTTCTGTGCTGTTAAGGATGTTCTGTGCTGCTTTTATTCTGGTTTTATGTGATGGTTCGATTTGCTGGTTATGTACTGGTAATGTGCTTGGGTGGGTGCTGGAGGAAGTGCTGCTTATTAGTTAGTTTGCAAGGTGATATTGAGACTGATGTCTGGGAGTGCATACATGTTGGTCTATTTTGTGCAGGTAGCTCTGGGTGTTGTTTGGGGGTGTATGTGTTGAGAGGTTGCTGGTAGCTTATGGTGCGGTCTGCTGGTTCTTTGGGTGATTTATTTTTAGGGACCTTTGTGTTATGCCAGTGTTATGATAGAAAATTCGTACCGCCTACTTATCGGACAAGGGTCGATTCTGATAAAGGAATCGGTGCTGTCTAATAGATAGTTTAGGCTTCGGTGCCATTTAAATACTTGGCGCAATGCTTTAAGGTACCTAAAAATTAACCATATGCAAGTGATGCCTAAGTACTTTCGATGACAATTTTTATGGCTTCTTTTATTTTTGGACAACTGAGAGCAAGTTTTGGCAACATATCAAAGTACCGGTAGCTTACAGAATACCGGACGGGACAGCACAGGTTCGCAATATAGCAAGTTTTCCGTCGCTGTGGATTAGCCGAATGAAATGGCAAGTGTGTATTTTTCTTTTAACTATTAATTGTAAATACATTTGTATGAATTATGTATAGTTTTTAATACATGTACATCATCAAAATAATTGTAAAAAACATTATAAAAGATTTTTTTTTTTCTAATAACATTATTAATATGTTCATTAGTATTTGACGCTGTTTTAACTATACTCAATACTTTTTTAGTAATTCTTATTTTTTAATATATCTCATATTATAATAGCTTTTAATATTACATAAACCAACTCCACCCAACTAAAAAAAAAAGACATAAATAAAAAATAATAATAACGTTTAACTAAGAATTTGGAAATTTTTATTTTATATATATATATATATATATATATATATATATATATATATATATATATATATCATTTAATATTTTTACATTACATATAATTACAATTTTATAATATTTAATAACCCAAAAAAAAAGGTAACTCTACCACGGGTTACCATATCCACTCAACTGTATCAAACCAAACATAGGATTTGAAACTGCACTGTTCAACTGCATCAAACCAAACAAATTTTTTCCAACTGTAGTAGCTCGAACTATATCAAACCAAACAGACCTACTGTATTTTACCAACAACAGCAAATATAACTTTCAGCACCATAGTTTTGACATTTCAGCCATGACCTAAAAAAAGTCGGCCAAATTTCATCTGTACTACCCAAAAATATCAGAAATTAACATAATTTTCTGGTGAGAATTATACTAATTTCTGATATTTTCGGGTAGTACGGATGAAATTTGGCCAAAAAAGTCCATAATAATCTTAGGATCAGCTTTTTATATTCGCACCTGTCAACTTGCTTTTTTTTTTTAAGCTGACATTTTACTATTTCAATAGTTTTTTTAGGAAATTTTGGCGAATCGGGCCCCCCCTTAATTGGTTATTGGCGAACAGCGCCCCCCTAATTAATTTTGGCCAAATCGTGCCCCTTTACGCTGAAAAATGACCAAAATACCTTTATCTTAGTTTTTCGAGCATAACTTTTTGTATGGTACTCCAAATGAGATGAAATCGGTCCCATTTGAAAGTTATTTGAATTATCTTTCAAATGGGACCGATTTCACTGCATTTAGAGCTTTGTACGAGAATTTATGGCAAAAATACCGAATCAGCATCAAGCTGCTACGGTATTTGACGGCGTTTCGGTATTTTTAGTATAACTTTTCGCTCCAAATGATATGAAACTAGTCCCATTTGAAAGATAACTCAAAGAGCTTTCCAACAAGTATAAAATCAAAACTAGGACATTCCGGCGAACGCCTGCGAACACCCGCGAACACCTGCGAACACCCGAGAACACCCGCGAACACCCGCGAACACTTGCGAACACTTTTCTACATAACTTTTGTAGATAACTCCAAATGAGATGAAACTAGTCCCATTTGAAAGATAACTCAAATAGCTTTCCAACAAGTATAAAATTAACAATAGGACATATCGGCGAACACCAACGAACACCTGCGAACACCTGCGAACACCTGCGAACACGCGAACACCTGCGAACACTTGGAACACTTTTCTACATAATTTTTGTATAGAACTCCAAATGAGATGAAATTAGTCCCATTTAAAAGATATTTGAGTCCTCTTTCTAATGGTGCTATTTTCACTACATTTGGAGATACGTACTAAAAGTTATATAGAAAAGCGTGTGCAGGTGTTCGGGGGTGTTCGCGGGTGTTCGCGGGTGTTCGCAGGTGTTCGCAGGCGTTCGCCGGAATGTCCTAGTATTAATTTTATATTTGTTGGAAATCTCTTTGAGTTATCTTTCAAATGGGACTAGTTTCATCTCATTTGGAGCTCTCTACTAAAAGTTATACAAACAATACCGAGATGCTGTCAAATACCGTAGCAGCTTAACATAGATTCAGTATTTTTGAGATAACTTCTCGTATATATCCAAATGCTGTGATACTAGTACCATTGAAAAGACAACTTCAATATCTTTCAAACAAGACTAATTTCATCTCAGTTGAAATTCTCTACAAAAAGTTATTTAGAAAAGCGTTCGCAAGTGTTCGCGGGTGTTCGCAGGTGTTCGCAGGCGTTCGCCGGAATGTCCTAGTATTACTTTTATAAGATTGAGTTATCTTTAAATACTTTTAATCTCATTTGGAGCTCTCTACTAAAAGTTATACAAACAATACCGAGATGCTGTCAAATATCGTATCAGCTTAACATAGATTCGGTATTTTTGATATAACTTCTCGTACGTATCTCCGAATGCTGTGATACTAGTACCATTGGAAAGAGAACTTCAATATCTTTCAAACAAGACTAATTTCATCTCATTTGGAGTTCGCTACAAAAAGTTATGAAGAAAAGCGTTCGCAAGTGTTCGCGGGTGTTCGCGGGTGTTCGCAGGTGTTCGCGGGTCCTGCGAACACCCGCGAACACTTGCGAACGCTTTTCTTCATAACTTTTTGTAGAGAACTCCAAATGAGATGAAATTAGTCTTGTTTGAAATATTGAAGTTCTCATTCCAATTGTACTAGTATCACAGCATTTGAAGATACGTACGAGAAGTTATGTCAAAAATACCGAATATTTGTTAAGCTGCTACGATATTTGACAGCATCTCGGTATTGTTTGTATAACTTTTAGTAGAGACCTCCAAATGAGATAAAACTAGTTCCATTTGAAAGATAACTCAAAGAGCTTTCTAACAAGTATAAAATCAATACTAGGACATTCCGGCGAACGCCTGCGAACACCTGCGAACACCAGCGAACACCTCCGAACACCCGCGAACACTTGCGAACGCTTTTCTAAATAACTTTTTGTAGAGAATTTCAACTGAGATGAAATTAGTCTTGTTTGAAAGATATTGAAGTTTTCTTTTCAATGGTACTAGTATCACAGCATTTAGAGATATTTACGAGAAGTTATGTCAAAAATACTGAATCTATGTTAAGCTGTACGGTATTTGACAGCATCTCGGTATTGTTTGTATAACTTTTAGTAGATAGCTCCAAATGAGATGAAACTAGTCCCATTTGAAATATATTTGAATTATCTTTCAAATGGGACCGATTTCACTGCATTTAGAGCTTTGTCCGAGAATTTATGGCAAAAATACCGAATCAGCATCAAGCTGCTACGGTATTTGACGGCGTTTCGGTATTTTTAGTATAACTTTTCGTATATAGCTCCAAATGATATGAAACTAGTCCCATTTGAAAGATAACTCAAAGAGCTTTCCAACAAGTATAAAATCAAAACTAGGACATTCCGGCGAACGCCTGCGAACACCCGCGAACACCTGCGAACACCCGAGAACACCCGCGAACACTTGCGAACGCTTTTCTAAATAACTTTTTGTATAGAACTTCAAATGAGATGAAATTAGTTTTGTTTGAAAGATATTGAAGTTCTCCTTCAATGGTACTAGTATCACAGAATTTGGTAATATATACGAGAAGTTATGTCAAAAATACCGAATCTATGTTAAGCTGCTACGGTATTTGACAGCATCTCGGTATTGTTTCTATAACTTTTAGTAGAGAGCTCCAAATGAGATAAAACTAGTCCCATTTGAAAGAGAACTTCAATATCTTTCCAACAAGACTAATTTCATCTCATTTGGAGTTCTCTACAAAAAGTTATGAAGAAAAGCGTTCGTAAGTGTTCGCGGGTGTTCGCGGGTGTTCGCAGGTGTTCGCGGGTCCTGCGAACACCCGCGAACACTTGCGAACGCTTTTCTTCATAACTTTTTGTAGAGAACTCCAAATGAGATGAAATTAGTCTTGTTTGAAAGATATTGAAGTTCTCTTTCCAATAGTACTATTATCACAGAATTTGGTAATACGTACAAGAAGTTATGTCAAAAATACCGAATCTATGTTAAGCTGCTACGGTATTTGACAGCATCTCGGTATTGTTTGTATAACTTTTAGTAGAGAGCTCCAAATGAGATGAAACTAGTCCCATTTGAAAGATAACTCAAAGATATTTCTAACAAGTATAAAATCAATATTAGGACATTCCGGCGAACGCCTGCGAACACCTGCGAACACCCGCGAACACCTGCGAACACCCGCGAACACCTGCGAACGCTTTTCTTCATAACTTTAGTACGTATCTCCAAATATAGTGAAAATAGCACCATTGGAAAGAGAACTCAAATATCTTTTAAATGGGACTAATTTCATCTCATTTGGAGTTCTATACAAAAAGTTATGTAGAAAAGTGTTCCCAAGTGTTCGCAGGTGTTCGCGGGTGTTCGCAGGTGTTCGCAGGTGTTCGTAGGTGTTCGCAGGTGTTCACCGATATGTCCTATTGTTAATTTTATACTTGTTGGAAAGCTATTTGAGTTGTCTTTCAAATGGGACTAGTTTGATCTCATTTGGAGTTATCTACAAAAAGTTATGTAGAAAAATGTTCGCAAGTGTTCGCGGGTGTTCGCAGGTGTTCGCGGGTGTTCGCAGGCGTTCGCCGGAATGTCCTAGTTTTGATTTTATACTTGTTGGAAATCTCTTTGAGTTATCTTTCAAATGGGACTAGTTTCATATCATTTGGAGCTATATACGAAAAGTTATACTAAAAATACCGAAACGCCGTCAAATACCGTAGCAGCTTGATGCTGATTCGGTATTTTTGCCATAACTTCTCGTACAAAGCTCTAAATGCAGTGAAATCGGTCCCATTTGAAAGATAATTCAAATAGCTTTCAAACGGGACCGATTTATCTCATTTGGAGTACTATACAAAAAGTTATGCTCGAAAAACTAAGATAAGAGTATTTTGGTCATTTTTTAACGTAAAGGGGCTCGATTTGGCCAAAATTAATTAGGGGGGCGCTGTTCGCCAATAACCAATTAAGGGGGGGCCCGATTTGCCAAATTTGCCTTTTTTTTACCATTGATGGAGGGCGATTTTGTTATTTTGGGATCCATTTTTTTTCATTTACTCTTCACCAACAGCAGCGTTCAACTTCGACGAGCTCCACCACCAAGATCCTCCGCCGCCGCTGTCTCATGACTGTTTCTGCTCGATCCATCTGCGGCGCCTCCGACTATTACTCTATCCATACCGCCAACTACCCAATCGTCGCTGGCGGTGGCGAAGTTGCCCATGTCCGTGTACGGCGGACACTCCCATCCCACCCACTGGTGCAACTTGTTGTGTATCACCTCGATCTGACCCCTTACGGCATAGAAGGTATTCATTTACGCTAAATTTTGTACTTACGAGAAGGTGACCGCCGTCTTTGAAAAAAATTTTAAATATAAAAATTGTAGATTTTAATTAGATATATAATTTTTATGTTAAAATTTATTTTTTTTCAAAAATAATTCTAAATAGATATTTTAGAGCTCCAAAAATTAACGGATTTATAATGAATTTTAAAACTAGTTTGAACCCATTTTTTAAACTTTGGAGTCCACAACACTTACGTAAGCATATTTAGAAAAATATTCAACATAAAAATTGTAGATCTCATTAAAGTTCAATTTGTTTGTTTGTTTTTTAACACACATTGATTGTATGGTCGCGGAATACGCTTAAGCTTATGATACTCTCATATGTTCGAGTGTATGGATCGGAACTCATGGCAAACTTTGAACCTCTCTTTGCTGCAAACAACACAAGCTTTAATGACTAACAGTGACATTTCAACTGTTATATGTAGGGCTGAGCATTACCCGAACTTACCCGAAAAAACCGACCCGAACCGACCCGAATAAAGCTAAAAATTCGGGTTCAGTTCGGGTCGGGTTCGGTTCGGGTTGAATATGTAACTATTTGGGTACAAATAATTCGGTTCGGGTTCTATAATTAAAATTCGGGTCTGGTCGGGTTGGACCGATTTTTTAACTTTCTATTATCCTCCCACCCCACCCCCACACACACACACACACACCTACCCACACCCAGCACATCAAACCCTAGCTCCAACCCCCCCCCCCCCCCCACCCCCCCCCCCCCTCGCGCCGCGCAGCCACCCACCTCATCCCTCTCCTCGCGCAGCCTCGCCGGCCCGCCGCCCCCCCCCCGCCACCCCACCTCATCCCTCTCCTCGCGCAGCCTCGCCGGCCCGCCGCCCCCCCCGCCGCCCCCCCCCACCCCCACCGCATCCCTCTCCTCGCGCAGCCTCGCCGGCCCCGCCCCCTCTCTCCCTACGCGGCTACGCCGGTCCGCCACCCCACCCTCTGCCCGGCAGCCACCCCACCGCTCGGCCCCCTCTCCTCGCGCCCCCTCTCCCTGCGTGGCTGCGCCGGCCCGCCGCCACCCTCTTCCCGTGCGGCCCCCCTACGCTGGCACGAGGCCGCCGCCGCCGACCCCCGATCGCCGTACCGCCGTACGAGCATCTTCCTCTCCCTCCCCCCCTCCCCCCCACGGGATCGTCGTCACCGCCGCAAGAAATTAATCCTCCCCCCTCCCTAATGTTAATCGGGTCGACCCGAACCGGACCCGAATTGACCCGAATTTTTTCGGTTCGGGTCGGTTCGGGTTGAAACCTAATTCGGGTCGGTTCGGGTCCGAAATAATTCGGTTCGGGTCGGCTATTAAATTTCGGGTCGGGTCGGTTCGGTTCGGGTTGACCCAAATGCTCAGCCCTAGTTATATGGTCTATTTCGAATCAATAAAAAAATAATAGTATATTTTACTTATATAATGCTACCTAACTATCATTTATCAGGTAATGTTTCTTATAGATGAAATTGGATCGGGGTAATCCTTCATATTCAACTTTGACTTTATGTACTGTCAATTATAAAAGTTGTGCTAGAGAATACGCATACGTGCATCTCTCATATACGACGGAGCACTCTTCTATTGTCTTTCAGAAAGAGTCAGACGAGAGTCTTTTATGAACAATATCATATTTTCAAATAGAGATCTGAAGCCCTAAAGAAAATATATAATAGTTTGGGAATAAAGATTTGTAGCACGTTATCAAAATATATACTTTCATCACTTATAGTTTATATAGCAATTGTAACATTTAGCAATTCCTTGGTTGAATTTTAAATATAAATAGTATCATATTTAAGAGTACTTTAGTCACCATCGAGATGGACGCATATCAATTTTGTTATGGTGTGTGATTTTTTTAGTACTAGACAATAAAAAAACAGAGCAATATAATAAGAAAATGTCCCATACGGCGCGCCATGAACGGTGCATGCAAACACGATAATTAGCCTATTTTCCTACAATCAATTCTAAGCTTTTCTATATGTAACTCTATGTTCAATTTCAAAAGTAGTGTATCTTGAGGTATCTTAGAGATTTATTTGAGTGTAACTCAAGGTATTTAGCACTTTTATTTTCATATAATTTCGGACCACCTTGAAACTTTGCGACTCTAAAATTTTACGAAAATTAGTTGCCCCAATTTACCGAATTCTCTTCTAGATTTCTTTTAAAAGTAAAAACACCAGGTCCTATAGGTAAAGAGCTAAAGAATTCACAAATACAATTTCACATACACACACCATTTTTATGATTCTTTTGTAGAGATAGAAAATTTTGTAAGGGCCTAATCCTGTTAAATAGGCTATCTATATATAAGGAATGGCAACGGATCGGGTCAGGTCAGGTTTCAGACCACCCGAATCCAACCCAATCAGATTCAGGTTCTGGTTTTAAAATTCGAATTCAAATTCGGATTATTTTTTTTCGAGTTCGAATTCAGATTTGTTTATCTCGGGTCGAATACGGATTCCGATTCGTGTTTTCTTTATAAAATTTGAAATATATTCTTGAATCAAAACTATTATATGGAGGCCTTTATATAAACCAAAGCCCACTAAGTGTTTAGAGATAGAAAATTATCCCATATCGCATATGGGTTAAGTGTAGTATGGATCTTTGGTCTATATAAAGTCCTCTATGTAATAGTTTTAATCATTGAGAAATGATCCCACTTTTATATAAATACATAAATAACTAAATAAATATTATATATGTTTTATTTAAAACCTGACCTGGATCTGATCCGAATCTAACTTGGGTTAGGATTTTAAAATTCGGATTCAAGTTCATATTACTTTTTCTCGAATCAAATTTGGATTTTTTAGCCTGGGGTCGGAGCGGATAGTCTCAGCTTCGGGTTCAATTGCCATCCCTATCTTTATCATACGTCTGTCATTCCTTATAATACTTAGTTTAGTAGGCGACAGACATTTGTTTTCTTATTTTAAATAGGACCAGATTTATTGTCATCAGGTCAGAGCTCTCCAAGTTATTAATATCATTTGGAAGGACTACTATTCGAATTTTCGGATTTATCTTAAAAACTTTTTTAAAATATAAACATACCATAATCAGCACCACCGTATAATTCTATCAATCAATCATTTATATCCATCTTAAAATATGTTAACCGTACTTATATTGAAACGGGTCAGAATAAATAAGAAATTATTTAAGTTATTAGCCGAAATTTAAATTTGGGATAGAAGCGTACAAAAACTGATTATCTTCTTTTTTTAACCTGAGAGTTGCAGGTGCCCTCCCACAAGTAAAATCTAACCACAAAAAACACAATTTTTGTGTCATTTTTTGGTAGTTTTTCTAGATGAAGTGGCATCCATGTCATAGATACATGTAAGAGAGGATAAGGTAGTAAAAGGTTTTCAAAATTGTTATGTTATTAGAAGGCAATTGTGGACCAACCAGAAACATCCTAACATCTTTCTATTTCTGCTGTCTTTTTTTGATTCTGATTCTGTCTGCTTCAGAAGAAAAGAGTTCAGATAAGATTGCCACACCATCCTGATCTCTACTCCTCCTCTACTGTTCAATTGGATAAATCAAGTAAACCAATTTTTTTTCTTTTGGGGTATTTATCTTTTTATTTTTGTATATTCAAAATTAAAATTTTATGCTCCCTAACTTAGAGATAACGTTTTTATATTTCTTAACCCTATAAAATAACAAAACTACTATTTCATTTTTTTTCTGAATAACGAAAGTAGTTTATCATTTATACGATAAATTGGGGTATAAAAATACTATTTCAAATTAGGGGGGATTTTATAAAATTCTGAACGTGCGTTATCCTTGACAAAAGTTGAGTACTTACGCATGCCCGACAAGCTTAAGAGAGAAGCGTTCCTTTGCGGAAAAGATAAACACTCATTTGTAATATTTTTTAGACCAATCCTAGAAATCTATAAACGCCGTTAATGAAGTTCTTGTCATTTACTTTTACTATTGATCTAATTGCTTTAATAGTGAACCCAGGATTTCGAGACCGAGAGAAGTTTTGCAGCCATACTATATTTGGAATAAGTTATAAAATCATACACGACGATCGCGTTCAAATTGCTTGATTGATAGATTCTAAAATTAAACATTAAATTACTTATTAAATATTCAAGGACTTGACAGATATCAAAACTTTATCTATGATTGAATTCTACTGAAAGGTCCACTAGAAATCAAAACTTTTTGAAGAAAAATTACGATGTTTCTTTGACCCTGATCAAAAATCAAAAACACTTTTTTTTTTTTTTTTTGTTTTAACAGTTATATTGGACTCCGTAAAGTCACCACTAAATAATAATGCTTGTTATCTCCAAATTCATCTCTAAGCAGCCACCGTAGAATAATATAAAGTTCATCTTTATCATATGAAAAAACAATAAATTAAATAGTGTGTGTAAGCAACAAATTAAATAGTATGTGCGTGCAACTAAGGGATTTCATCAAAATAATTATTGGCTTTTAAATTGTTTCTAGTCAAGTTCTTTTTAAAAAAAATTATAAAATTATTTCAAAATACATTTGTAATTGCTTTTTCAAAAAATTCTATTGAAAAAATTATGTACTCTATAATTTTTGTATTTAAAAGTTTTTTTTAAAAAAAAATTATAGATCGATATTTTGAATCTCCAAATTTTAAATAAGTAGATATTCTAAAATTTAAAATATCTATGGGAATATGTTTTAACTATTTTTTAATACAGAAGTTATATAATATATTAGAAATTAGTTTTTAATCTAAAATTTTAAAAATTTATTTAAATATATAGTTTAGCTTAATTTATCTGGGACGTGTAATTAAATGTTTAGAATAAGATAGCATTTCTCGGTTATAAATTCTACTGTTAGCTGCATTGCGCCGCGCCATTTTCCTTCAATTCCAAGCTCCATCATCTTCTCGTAGCCCAATAAAAAAGGCTGCATCCTCCTCCCTCACCGGACACGGCTCCCCTGATTCTGCCGAATCAGGGTGTAGGAAACGGACGGCCGAGATCGGCCGATCCGTAAAAATACGGATTTCGAGATTTTTTATAAAATTTTCGTCGACTTATTTGACCTATTTTTAAGCATTTTTGAAAAAAATTTTGAACTACAAAGTTATAGATTTTGATGAGATCTACAACTTTGTAGTTGAAACTTTTTCGAAAAAATACCAAAATGCATACCGAAATGATGATCAAAAGTTTTAATTATCATTTCGGTATGTATTTTGGCATTTTTTCGAAAAAGTTTCAACTACAAAGTTGTAGATCTCATCAAAATATATAACTTTGTAGTTCAAAGATTTTTTCAAAAATGCTTAAAAATAGGTCAAATAAGTCGACGAAAGTTTTATACGAAATCTCGATATCCGTATTATTACGGATCGGCCGATCTCGGCCGTCCGATTTCCTACACCCTGATGCCTCAGCATCAGGGGAGCCGCGCCCTCCTTCACCGTCGTTCAGAACGTTTAAATTCCCCTCTCTCTCTCTCTCTTCCCTAAAATCTTAAGCTTTCTCTCTCTAACTTATCTCTCTCTAGATGATGCGCGGCGGTGACTATGGTGACGACGAGCAGCAGCAGAACCGCCCGCTGTATGAGCTCTGCATTCTCATTCTCGCCGTCCTCCGCTCGCCAGAGAAGCCGATCACCGTCCATCGATCTCCGATCGCTGGAAAGCGACGTCGCGTAACTCCGGCTGGTTTCGCGTCTCTCCTGATGGGCGTGGCTCTAGCGCTGATGCTATGCGGCTCGATTACGTTCATGGTAGGATTTCTCTTAGTTCCATGGTTGCTTGGGACCGCGATGATGCTTTACTTTGTCGCCGTTGTTTGTAGCCTCTCCGGCCTCGGACGAGCCATACTATTCCCCAATCGCCCGCCAGGTGATTGTTGATTTTTCTCGAGATTACTGTTAATTACTTATTTATTTATTTTGTTTTTTGATTTGTTGAAATTGATATTTCTTCTTGGAGTTTTGTTTTCTATTTTATTTTAGATATTTTCAAAAATTTTAGTGGATATTTCAACCTGTTAAATTAAGATTTACCTTGTTGGGTTGAGTTATTTCGCAGACGGCATCAAGTACTTGCAATCTAAACAAACATCGAATTGTCGTAAATGATTAACGTCTCACTTGTACTCGATTGTTCTAACCCCTACAACCGCTTGTGGACCGTACCGTTTATTTGTTGAAGTTTGAGATTGAGTTGTCGTAAATGATTATTTATTAATCATTTTGGATCTTTAGTATGTGTCTCGTCTACGGTCACTCGTTGTACTAACGGTTCGTCTAGTGAGATTCATTTTTTCGAGATAGGTATTATGAATGGATCAGGGCTGTTTCTTGGAGACACCAAAACACTTTGTTATATCTAGTAGCTATTTTTACTTGAATTGATGAATTTTCTCTTTTACTTTTCTTTTTCTTGGAAGGATATAGATATCCATTAAGTTTGACTTTTTTCTAGTTATTGAACCCTTAGTTTGAACTATTTTTATTGCTTGTTATTTGAAAATTAGGGAGGATTTTCAGTTGATTTTATGACGTTAAATTAGAAATTCATTGAACTATGCAAGTGGTCACTGATACCATAACCGGAAAGCCCCAACCAAGGGCTTACTAAAGAAAAAATCACCCACTTTTATTTAAATAAATATACTGAAATAAGATCGGTCGAGCAATATTTTTCTAGCAACGCCCGTGAGAGAGACAGGTATTTGCTGACGAAACTAACGTGGTTATTTATGGAACTCACATAACCAATCTCTCTCATTGGTTTCAGCGTTTCCAGGAACACCCACGGCTCAAACCTGATAAAACAAACTTTCATTTCATGAAATTCGTTTAAAACACTCAAATAATAAGTTTTATAGAGATTCCAGTCATTTCGGCTGACCGAGGATATATTTCAGTCGACAGATCCCACACAAAGGTCGGCTGACCGAGGATATGTTGAAAGTTAGACAGGTTTCTCACGAGGTCACTATTTTAACAAAGAGTTGATGTTTTGTTATTTTAAAATTCATATGGCAAGCCTTGATTGCTCCTTTTATAGTGGGATAAAAAGATGCTCCGTACAGTATGTCTGGAGGCTGTGGATGTTCTATTCTTAGTCTTTCACTTTTTCTGAGTCACATATATGGCATGCTTTTGTTCTTATGGTGGTTCTGTATGTTATTAGCATACAGAACTTGTTGTGACATGTGAATAACATGTACTAAAAGACGCCTTTACTAAATGATTGTTTGCATTGCATTTCCAAACTCCCTTGTTTTGTCAGGCAGGTAAACAAGTTTGTTCACACTACCATGATAATCCTTTTCTTACTATTCGTGATTCTTTTAAGAAAAAAGAAATCTAGTCAGAATGCATCGATATGGAGACACTGACATTTCAACAGAATCTGTGACTGATTAGAGAAAACATTTCAAGATAGCCACGTAGTGATTTTACGTAAAACATGCTTTGGGGTTCTACTTAATGACAAGGCAACTGTATCCATAGAGGCTTATGTACACAACAGTAAGTAAATATAATTTGATGTTTTGATCAAGGAAATGAATTCGTTATTTTCCTGTTTTACTTAAGCTGCTTTTTTATAGTGAGTTGACAAGGTTCTCTGTATGGGATATCATATTACGGGAAGCGTTAGGTCCTTATGAGCTTTTTATTTAGTTGATCCGTTATAATTTCATTAATAAAGTATGTCGGTTGGCCTTGGCTGCTTTTGAGTGGGATGAATAGGTTCCAAAGTATATCTTTTTTTGTTTTTAAAAAAAAAAGGTTTATCCTTTTAAAGGAGAAAAGAGATTCTTTTAAAGTTTCTTCTACGTTTTTGTGAGTTATTTATTCTTTCTTCCTTCTGTTGGTTAATGTTGCATATCACTAACACATGCACCCTTTGTCCTTCTATAAATATATTCAAGCATGTATTTACGAGTAATATTATTGAGATCTACATGCTCAATCTCAAGACGTTAATATCCTTCTTTTGTTGTAAAGCAGAGCACCTCATGCTGCTATAGGGTTCATGTTAGACCCTAGCAAATTTGGAGAAGAATAGGACTGTAGTGCACAGGATTATGTAGCTTTATGAAAGCCTTTGTTGTCCATATGCTCGTATATGATCGTAACAAGTCGGCATATGTTAGTAGAGAAAAATATCCAATACATGGGAGTGGCATAAACAGAGAAGAATATTATTTTCCAACTCCGCATATCATCGAGAATAATCTTATGAACTCTAATTCTTTCTTTTCATGATTCTTTCATAATTTTTGGCCTCTTGTTTGGATAATACTTATCTTATTCTATCATCGTTTGTTTTCTTTTGTTTAGTTTTTATACTATATTGTGAGGTATTATATGTTTATATGATACGCTGACATTTTTTACTAAAATTATGTTTTTGGTTTATTTTAAAACTTGTTAGTGTTCTGCCTTTTAGCTATCCATTTTATCTGTTAACGAAAGATGTGAGCTTTAACCCACCGAACCACCGACTTTGCCGATCACCTACACACTAGAACTGTACAGTTTGCCATTTTTGCTGCACATTTATTTTCTGTTCTTGTTTCTTGCATTCACATTACAAACTACACAAGCTGCTATTCACTTCTATTATGTTCTTCTCTGTACTTGTTAAAATTCTACTTGGACCTCAAGTGTATATGCTTTATGTTTTACAGGTCATCTCTTCCCAAAAGTTGCTTGATCGAGGTATACTGGTAAAACTATAGAAGCCATCGGAAATCATTTAGGGTGATGCTTGTTTTTCGGGTAAGCAGAATATAGATCGATAAACCTTGAAATCGATACAGGTTCCCCTTTTCTTTTCGTCTCTTGTAATGCTTACTTTCTTATATACAAATTCAATTGGAAGGCGTATACCCATTCGTCGAACATTGGATGGGCACCACCTCTATTTCAATTAGAGAGGCAAGCATACTTGGGGATGCTTTTTTTTTCCTTTTATAAGTAATCAACATGAACACGAGCAATATCATTCGATGCTTATGTAGAGTGGATATGGTATTTCCTCGAATATCCACTTTATAGAGATCCATGTACATATTTTAACCTTAAGCTGTATAAAATTTCGTATAGTAGTTACCATTTTTCTTTATGTTCCTTTAATTTATATAAATTTATTGTTCATATGCTTATTTTGCTATGTCAGCATATGGATTCGATGGTAATGAATTAAACACCCAGGCTGGGATTAAGTGCTATTTATTGGAGTACTATATTATTGTACTGGAGATTTTGGTGTATCATGATTTTGCACTGGAAAATATTTTAGATTTTGATGTGTCATGATTTTTGTATATAAAATTAGTCCAAAGCTTCAAAATTCCTTTTTCATCCTCTCTTTATCAAATTTTCAGCCGTGAATAACTTGTTTTTAGAACCAATCATAAAAATATCTCGACTTTCTCCGGCACATTAGCTTGCATTAATGAATAGTATTTTCCATTAATGAATATAAATCTGCATCCTATTCTCCCATCATTTAGAAGTTTGTCGAAGCTTTTCACCATTAAGTTAAAGTTGAACTTCCATTGCCACTTTAGCTTATCCTATTACTTTAATATGTTAAGGGTAATACTTGAGATCACATAAGGACGCACGAATTTGCGCACGAAAAGATAGAAAATATATTTTTTTACTAGAAAATGTATTTTACAGTAACGAAAAATGCTTTTCCATTGATTTGTGCCCATATTCGTACATGGATCTGTGATTTCAAGCATTTTCCATATGTTAAACATTTTGTAGCACCTGAAATTTCCATAGTTTCGAATTCAACACTGGAGATGGAATTTACTATATATATACTGTGCAAGTACTATATTGTTCTAATGGAGATTTTGATTTTAGCTGCTATATCATATATTTTTCTTATTTTCAGAGACTGATATGTATCAGCCCTGAAAATAGGAGGCTGATAGCAATTTTCTTTGATTTTATCATGATACCGTATCATTGTTAGCTGCGTGGTTCACAACACAACACATCTTTGGAATTCAGTTAGCTTATAGCTCTTAAAATTTCTGAAAATATTAATGTTCAATCTTACGGCCAAAAAATCTATTAAAATTTTAAAACTATTAGATAATTTTTTATATTAATTTTTTTAAATATAATTTTTAATTAAAAATTTAAAATTTAACGAATGTAAATAAAAAATTTTAAAATATTTATTTAGAAATATATTTTAAAAAATATAATATTAAAATTTATAATTTTGTATTAAATATTTTTAAAAATATTTTAAAATTTTATTTTTTTTATTTTAATTATACGTGTTAACGGATTTGATGGTAATATGGCATTACTCTCATCAAAAACTAACCCAAGAAAATTACGAACTTAAGTTCAAAGATAACTGATAATTCCTCAAAGGAGTCGCAATCAAACCACAATGACAATAAAGAAAAGGAGTGATTGGAACAATAGCTAGCCTTAGCCGGTGTAGATGTGGACGCCGATGGCGATGAGGAAGATGGTGATGAGACCGAAGTATATGACGGTGTGAACAAGGATCGAGATGCCGCTAGTCCTCATGCCCCGAACTCAACCACCCTGCTGCTCCCTGGTAGCTGGAACAATAAACCCGGCGTCAGCAGAACAAAGAGCACCGTCGCGATCAGAACGGGCCCCCAATCCGCCATTGTTGTTGCAGCAGAAGTTTCTCGAGTATTGTTTGTAGAGTTTGCTGTGCAGAGGGCGATAATAAAAGGGATAATGCGTTTTTCAGCCCTTTCTTTTACAACCTCTACCTAATCAGTCCCTGAGCTTTTTTACATACTTGATTTAGCCCCTTGTCGGCTGAGTTGGCAATCCATTTTCACCTACTTACAAAAAAAGCTCTTTATTTACAATTATTTACCAAAATGCCATCATATCTTTTTCCCATGGCAGTTGAAAGACAGAGTCTACTTCGCGCTTACGATGCCTCAGCTCATGCCTACAACGTCTCCCACTCGGACAATATATTCATAGCCACCGCTCACGCCTACGATCAACGCTTACGACTTTACCGCCGGCACCTACGACGCTGTTGTCGCCGCACTCTGTGACTCCAATGCCAAAACCAACTTTCCAATTCGTCCTCTGATCACTTCCACGTGTCTCTCCACTACCAGCACCGCCTGTACCTTCCATCCATCCACCGTTAACGGTCGACGACGAGCTCCATGAGCTCATTGTGATTTGTGGAATTTTTAAATGAGCCCACAGACTCTTCACCACGCCGCAAAGAAGATGACGCGTACAATTAGGCTTCAACCACATGTCCTGCTAACGGTGATGGCTACCATTGTGACGGCAACTATCTTCCCTAGGCCATTACCGCACCCTCTGTTAACCTCATATACCAAGCCTATTGTAGCTTGCTTAAAGATATAAAATTTATTAGGATAGAATTAGCTAACCTTATTTCGAATTTGTCCCGTGAATACTTTTGATTAATATACTTGTGAATGTTTTTTTAATCTTTTTATTAAAAGTTTTGGTGATCTCGATTTTTTGAAGTAGAAAATTCTCATTTTAGTGCAGCTGTTAAATAGTCCAGATGGTGTTTGACGAAATGCCTCTATCGATTATAAACTGCATTCAAAGCCTTGTATTGTCATAATATATAGATAGATATTGCAAGATGAATACTTTAGGAGCTTTCTAGATATTGCTAACCATATAGTCTTATAAGGTGACTGTATGTTACATCTATAGTCCATTTTTATGTTACAACTGTTCATCAAGACATTATAAAAGGTGTGCACTTTATGTTGCAATGCTGAAGAAAAGTATTGCATATGAGATGTATGGGTGCTCTACTGTAAAGAAAAAAAAAACGTTCCGAAGATATGTAGGGTATACTAAATATAATGTTGCAGATAATTCGTAGGTGTTTGCATGTGTTTGCGCGTGTTCGTACGTATTCGCAGGTGTTCATGCACATTCGCAAATGTTTGCATGTTTTCATAATAAAAAGCGGAGAATATTTTTGTCATTTCACATGGCGAAGGGGCACTAAAACGCCAAAACAAATTACGGGGGCATAAAAATACAAAAACTAATTAAGGGGCGCATAAAAACTCAAAATGCCCTTTTTGTGTCATCAAATATCACATATTATGCATTATATTTACATATAAAATGTCATAACTTTTATAACACCATTTCTGTTTAGTTTGACACTTTTATAACATTTGACAATACTTAATGTCAGTAAGACAACACCAAAGTGTAAAATTGTTATAAAAAGGTCAGATTTGAGATATTTTGCTTTAAGGATGCGGTAACACTACGGTTTTCACTAAGCATAACATCCCAGTCTGAATATACCACACTCATATGCAATGATATAACACCACAGGAAAAATAATCTTTATATTAATTTAATATTATGTATTATTTTTTGTTTTTATCATATGTTATTTTATATTATGTCATGTTTATATATGAAACGCTATAGTTCTTATAACACCAATTCTGTCTAGTATGATACTTCTTCAAACCTTCGGCAACACTTAGTACCAATAAGGCAACACCAAAGTATAAAATTGCTGCAACAAGATTAGATATGTGACATTTTGCCTTAAGGATGTTGTAACACTAAGGTTTTAACCAAACAACACATTCCAATATGGCATATGCAACACTCTTCTACAACGACACAACACTATATAGAATTTTTTTTTTTTATCTCAAATTACTATTACGTGTTATTTTTATTCTTATCATATATTACATATTATGTAATGTTTATGTATAAAACACCATGTTTCCGATAACATCATTTCTGTCTAGTAGGACACTGATACATATCTTAGGCAAAACTTTACTACCGAATTACAATACTAAAACTATGCTAAGTGGTATGAATTTCGTATTGTGGATTTTGTGTTTAGTTGTTATTTATAGTTTTAGATTAAATTAGTAACACTTTAGTCCAAGGACTAACATGCACAAAAACTTGCTGGCAACACTTTTACATCAATTAGATTTGTACAAGTAAATAAAATAAACAGATTACTAGCAACACTTATTCAGACATCGGTAACACTTCTGTTCAATGACTAATATACACAACAAATTGCTGGTAACACTTTATCAAATTCTTAAAATAATTTGATGACAACATTTTTTATCTCGCCTTCAAATCTCCAACTGATCCACATGAGAACACCACACACTCCAGCGTCACCTCGTCCGACAGAAGCGGCATGGATTGGAATAGTTAGATTGCGTCGGTGGGGCGTCCATCCTGGGAGTAACCAAAATCATAGCCGTCCATGTTACCACATTCCGGTTGGGCATTATGTCGAACACGAGGCGGGCAACGTCCGTGTTGCGCGCACGGAGCGGTCAAAATGCCGGACCATGAAACAACATCAGGCGAGATCGTGTGTGGTGGAAGATGAAGTGGCCTTTATGAGGAAGGAAAATTAGAAGTGATCAAGAGGGATTGATTGTAAGCGCACGGTATGCAAGATGGAGACTGTGGCGGTAGAGGAAGGAGGACATGGTGTGTTTCCGCATATAAAGGTGTTGTAAAAGAAGTTGGGGTTAGGGACAGTGTGGCAAAGGGGGCGGTGGGAGAAGAGACAACAGCGGACGAAGAGGTTGCGGAGGGGCAGACGGTGCTGAAGTCAAGCTGCTTAGCAAAAATGAAGGCGGAGGTGGGAATGCGAGCGTGGCAACACATGAGATGACCGTGGATGCGCTTCACATCGCGCATGCTGTATATGTCTCATATAATTATTTCATCTTGTATAGCTTCTAGTCTTTCGAACCGAGAGCTAGATCTACTGCAAGAAACATAAATAATAAATGAATGATGTCGGTGGGGATAGCAAGGAAAATATATACGGCTAGGAGAAGGGCAACGATTTCACCGACTTGCAGAGGCAGTGGTGATCCTTGCCGGAGTTGGCACCGGTGCCACCTTTGAAACTTGGGATTGTGACATTCACCGTTGCTTATGAGTTGATCTTTCTCATAATTTTTGAACATATTTGATTTTTGGTATTTTGACGACCAAAGATTTTGATTTTGGATCGATTGGAAATGAAGAGGAGGTAGGAATTTTGATAACAGAAGTGGCATAAGATTTGGCGCTAGAAAAGAAAACGCAGTAGAGAAGAGAAGAATAGGAAATAAGGGTAACTTGGTCATTTACAAATTTCAGATTTACTAAAATTGTAGTTAAATATGATACCTATAAATTATAGGGGCTGAAACAAAATATGGCAAACTTCAGGGACTGATTCCGTCTGAGTTTGCCCCTGCGAGGGCTGAAAACAACTTCCCCCATAGGGGAACTTCGTTTTTAGCCCCTAAAGGGCGAAAAGTTTCCCAAATCAGTCCCTATGGTTTGTATTATACCATTTTAACCCCTTCTCATTTAAAGTGCAATATTATTTTAACTATTGTATTAGTATTTTTAAAAAAAAAATTTCAACATAAAAATATTAGATTTCGATGAGATCTATAACTTTCATTTTCAACATTTTTTTAAAAAATAATTTTAAATAGATATTAAGGGACTTTGAAATTTTAGCAGGTTAACGGATCGGATCCATAATCCATTAACACTTCGGCACATCACAACATCTACTTAGATATATTTTTTTAAAAAATATTGAATATAAAAATTATAGATCTCATCCAAATCTATAATTTTTATGTTAAAAAAAATTTTTAAAAAAAATATTGATATAATGGTCAAAATAAAAAAACACGTAAAACGAAAGAGGGGCTAAAATAGAATGGGACAAAGTTGGAGCGCTGACGGGGGATGGGGAGACATTATCCCTAATAAAAAGGCTGGTTATGTTGCATATTGGGGATTCCTCTTATCACTTTCGGCATTCTCTGCCCCTATAACAAGTTTTCGATAAAAGAAATTGGTTGTGTACTGACCGGTGTTCAATTAGCCGGTAAAATTAGATATCCATTCTTCATAAAAGATAAGTCAAAAGTTTAAATATTGCTGTAAATTTAAAGAGATTACTATAATATACTATTAAGTCCAATTTTAACAATTATAAAAAAATATAAACTAATTAGCATCGGTCTAATTAGTTAGCGAAACTTGATGTTAGAAGGAGAAAAAAAATCTAACCCTTATGAAAGATAGGTTGAGAGTTTGAATTTTATTAATATCTGATTGAGATAATTTATCGTTTATCACTCAATATCTGATCAAAATATAAGACAAAAAACGAATTCGTCGGCGAAAATAAAAAACATATATATAATTAAAAAACATCTATTTGTATAAAAATATAAATTGTACCTTGAACAGTTGAGCACGAGATCAAATCTATGCAGCTAGAGGCGGACCCAAGGGGAGACCGGTGGAGGCCACGGTCCACCTCAAGGTCCGTAGATATACCCTAATATATACATATATGTATGTATATATATATGTATATATATATATATATATATATGTATATATATATATATATGTATATATATATATATATATTGTATATATATATATATATATATATATATATATATATATATATATGTTTGTTAATTATATTAATATGTTGTATGTCTAGATTCTCATTAAAATGTAGTTGTCACAGTGGTTTGGGTGAAACTTTAATAACATGTTTGTTGTGGGTTCACTCCCCAACTATAGTATTTTGTTTGGTCTTTTTTTCTATTTATTTTTTTGCTTTTTTGACTCTTCCGGTTTCAACTGCAACTACAGAGCGAGCTTTTTTAGCTATGAATATTATCAAAATTTGTCTTCGCAATAGAATAAAAGATAACTTTGTTACAGACTATTTACTCGTTTATATTGAAAAAAATATTACAGAGAGTTTTACCGCTGACAAGATCATTGATAACTTTAAAACAATGAAAGAGAGGCGGGCACAACTAAAGAGATAAAATCTAAGAGCTGAGTTATGATAAAATCTAAGAGCTGAGTTATGAATTCGCGTTAGTGTTTATTTTATCTATGTTATTTTTCTTTATATTTTTTCTTTATTTACTAGAAGTGAATTCTGATCGGATTTAATAATGAAAAATTGCCCATGTTATAAAAATTTTATGGTTCCGCCACTGTATGCAGCCGCACCATACTGGTATGATATGTCATCTCTTGGTCGTTATCTTAAAAAGAAAAATTGGTTACGTAATGAATATCAAGATGTTGTTCTAGCGGCGTTATAATAAACTCTTTATCTGTAATTTGTATCTTAATTGTGTAAGATGCGCAGAAAGTGGATATGCTTGCATGCTAAGAAGTATGGATATACTAAAATTTTATTTTATATAGTATCTCTTTAGTGTCCCATATAAATATATTATGTAGTCAAATACAGGTCAGACACGCCGGAATGTCTAAACCAAAAAAATTAGACATGTATGTTGACACGCAATATAAAAATATCCACACGTGTTTATATTTATGTTATTTTTTAAGAAAATTGTTTTAGAAAAAATAAATATTAAATAGTACTTGTAGTACATTATGTGATAGTTATACACTCAAAAATATTTTTTTTATTTTTATTAATGTAATAAATTATTATTATTATTAAAATTTATGTCAAAAGATAAATATTATGTTTTTAAAATCTAAAATAATTAATATAAATTCTTTTAAATTATTCTATTTTTATATCATATTGTATTTTCTAACCCAACTCAAATACGGGGTATCTAACTTGCACGCGTTGTGGGGTGCGGGTAAGAGGAGCAACACGTGGACAAAAAGTTGAAGCGAGTGAGACACCGTGACGGTATCACTGTCCGACGTGTCCGTCTACTGCTCTTTTCCTCTGAACCTTTTTCTTGGATTTAATGCACCTAACTAGTAAAGACAAATTATTTAAATTAAAGAAAAACATATAAAAAATCAGGGGTTTCGATATATCACTTCCTATTTAAACTTTTGTTTCAGTCTCATACGTGGCTGTGCTCATATCGCACATTTTATATTTTCAAAAATTAAAACATATAATATTTTAAATAAAAGGTTAATATGGCATTTTCCGTAAAATAAGCTCAAACAGCTTTACATAGATACACTAGTAAAAAATTATGTGTGTTGCCATAAATAAATAAAAGGATTTTTGGCGAATCAGGCCCCGTCTTAATTGGTTATTGGCGAACAGCGTCCCTCTAATTAAATTTGCTAAATCGCGTCTCTTTACGCTGAAAAATGATAAAAATATTCTTATCTTAGTATTTCGATCATAACATTTTGTACAGTACTCCAAATGAGCTGAAATCGGTCCCGTTGGAAAGATATTTGCGTTCTCTTTCCAATGGAACCAGTTTCAGTGTATTTAGAGTTTTGTACGAGAAGTTATGTCAAAAATACCGAATCAGTGTCAAGCTCCTACGGTATTTGACAGCGTCTCCGTATTTTTGGTATAACTTTTCGTAAATAGCTCCAAATGAGATGAAACCAGTTCCATTTGAAAGAGAACTCAAAGAGCTTTTCAACAAGTATAAAATCAACACTAGGACATGCCGGCGAACACCAACACCTGCGAACACCGCTAACACCCGCGAACATCTGCGAACACTTGCGAACACTTTTCTGCATAACTTTTAGTAGAAAACTCCAAAAAAGATGGAATTAGTCCTATTTGAAAGATATTTAAATTTTCTTTCCAATGGCACTAGTTTCACTGCAGTTGGAGATAAGTACGAGAAGTTATGTAAAAAATATCAAAACTATGTTAAGCTGCTGCTGTATTTGACAGTATCTCGATATTTTTAGTATAACTTTTAGTATGTGGCTCCAAATGAGATGACAATTGTCCCATTTGAAAGAGAACTCAAATAGCTTTACAACAAGTATAAAATAAACACTAGGACATGACGGTGAACACCTGAGAACACCTGCGAACACCCACGAACACCGCGAATACCCGCGAACACCTGCGAACACTTGCGAACACTTTTCTGCATAACTTTTTGAAGAAAACTCTAACTTTGATGAAATTAGTTCCATTTAAAAGATATTTAAGTTTTCTTTTCAATGGTACTTATTTCACTGCATTTGGAGATACACACAAGAAGTTATGTCAAAAATACTGATTATGTTAAACTGCTACGATATTTGACAGCATCTCGGTATTTTTTATATACCTTTTAGTAGAGAGCTCCAAATATGGTGAAATCGGTCTCATTTGAAAGAGAACTTAAATAGCTTTTCACAAAGTATAAAATAAACACTAGGACATGACGGCGAACACCTGCGAACAATGCGAACACCCGCGAATACCTGCGAACACTTGGGAATACTTTTCTGCTTAATTTTTTGTAGAAAATTTCAAGTGAGATGAAATTAGTCCTGTTTTAAAGATATTTGAGTCCTCTTTCCAATGAAACTATTTTTACTATATTTGGAGATATGTATGAGAATTTATGCAGAAAATAGTTTGCAGGTGTTCGCGGCCTCATAGGTGTTCGCAGGTGTTTGCGGTTGTTCGTAGGTGTTTACCGTCATGTCCTAGTGTTGATATTATCCTTGCTGAAAAGATATTTGAGTCTGCTTTCAAATGGGACCAGTTTCATCTCATTTGGAGCTCTATACTAAAAGTTATATAAAAAATACCGAGATGCTGTCAAATACCGTAGCAGCTTAATATAAATTCGGTATGTTTGATATAACTTCTTGTACATATCTCCAAATATAGTGAAACTAGTCCCATTGGAAAGAAAACTTAAATAGCTTTCAAATGAGACTAATTTCATCTCATTTGGAGTTCTCTAAAAAAAGTTATGTAGAATAGTGTTTCCAAGTTTTCGCAGGTGTTCGCGGATGTTCGCTGGTGTTCGCAGGTGTTCGCAAGTGTTCGCCGGCATTTCCTATTGTTGATTTTATACTTGTTAGAAATCTTTTTGAGTGCTCTTTCAAATGGGACTGGTTTTATCTCATTTGGAGCTATCTACGAAACGTTATACCAAAACTACCGAGATGCTGTCAAATACCGTAGCAGCTTGACACTGATTCGGTATTTTTGACATAACTTCTCTTACAGAGCGCTAAATACACTGAAACTCGTCCTATTTGAAAAAGAACTCAAATATCTTTCCAAGGGACAGATTTCAGCTCATTTGTAGTATTGTACAAAAAGTTATGACCGAAATACTAAAATAAAAATATTTTTATCATTTTTCAGCGTAAAGAGGCATGATTTGGCTAAATTTAATTAGGGGAGCGCTGTTCGCCAATAACCAATTAAGAGGCCCAATTTGCCAAATAATTTGTTTATATAATTTGTTAGCTTTATATAGATACACTAGGAAGAATTATGTGCGTTGCCATAAATAAATAAATAATTTGTTTATAACTAATTTGTTTGACGATACAACGTAATAATAAAAATATATAAATAAATACAGGGTTGATAAATTATATAAAAGTAGATAATAATTTATATAAAATATTTTTAAAAAATGACTATTTATTAATAAATTTCATCATTTAACAATCGAACTCTGGATTGTTATTATGGAAATTTCATGTAAGATAGCGAAATATTTCTTATGCCTAGAAGTTGCAGGTTCAACTTATTTTTAATATACATTGAAATATCTTTTTAGAAAACTCAAATTAGATACTCCCACTTAAAATTATATATTTTGCGTACAAACTCTTCAGGGCTAATATAATAACATATTTTTAGATGTTTGGTTTAATTTTTAGGATAATTACATATCAGTTCTTCTAAAGTCGACGGTCGTGCGTTCTAGTTCCTAAAAATACGAAATGCGCGACGTAGTAGGGCGCGAGCGCGCCACATCAGAGCGAAAATATGTTTTCGGGAGCTGAAATGTAAGAGTTAAATTTTGAAGGTTAATAAGCAATTATCCCATTTTTTCGATTTTCGTATTGCATATTAGAGAGCGGCACAACGTCAGAGCGAAAATGTCTTTTCAGAAGCTGAAATTTAATAGTTAAATTTTGGAGAGCTGATATGCAATTATCAATTTTTTTTCGATTTTCGTAGTGTATATTAGAGAGCATACGGTAAGACAACATAGTGATTGAACAGTACATTTAAAAGGAATTTAAAGCACAAACTATATATGCAATTGGACTAAACCTATAGCCCTCTTTCGTTTTCTCCTTTTATGTGTCTACCATCAATTGGATTTGTTATACTAATATCCGTTTTTGAGATAATTGAATATAAAAATGATGTATTGTATTATGTTATATCACTTTATTTATGTATAAAGAAGTACTATTTTCAAAACTATAATTTTCAAAGGTTTACTAATCAAAATTTTAAATTTTAAAAATATAAAAAAGCAAAATTATAAAATATTACAAGTATAGATTTGAACTTTTAAGAATGTTTTAAAAATAGATAACTGTTCATCACTTACCTAAAGAGATAGAAAGAGAACAAAAAACTGTACACGAACATGAGAAAAGATGGGTGCCACGTGGAGGCCGGGTAGCTCATCAAACAAAAACTCCAGATTAATATAAAAATATAGATATAAAAGAAAATTCAATTAATAATTAATTTTTTAGTAGAGGGAGAGCGTTTAGGAGAGAGATCAATAATTTCGTTGGGTGTAGGATTGACCTAATGTAATTGAACTACTTATTCAATTAACTGCATGTTTATCTAAAAACGTGATTGTAGCATATGTGAAAGCATATCAACTAATATTAATTTCACTAAAAATTCACATAATTTTTTTTTAAAAATTATCCTGGGAAAACTGTGTTCGTAACCGGCCCTCATTCGAGCGACTGTCGTAACAGGTAAACCCACGGATGGCATCGATTTCTGTTTCACCGATCGAGAGATCCCATCCTTACGGGTAGGGCAGATACTTTAGACCCATTTTATTTTCCATGAGGTACTGGAGGTTTTCGACCACCACACCCTTACGAGACTCTCCCGGGAGTTGAATTCAAGATGCTCGCTTCGAGAGGCGAGCGCACGGACCACCTATGCTGAAGGCGCGGGACAAAATTCAAATAAATTGAAGGTGTTGTATTGTAAAACGGAGGCGAGAGGCCCCTATGCCTGAATTTTGACCAAGAGGGTAGAAGACTGGAGACAACTAATTTTGTATCCGATGCACGATTGTAAGTTATATATTTAATAATAATATATAAATAATAATATTATAAATTTAATATATTTAATTATTTTTATTTAATACAATTTATTTTTATTAAATATTATATTTTATTCGTAATATATTATTAGAGTAAGAAGAAATGTTACAAGCCGTACGCAAAATTATTTGATGAGTGACGTTAAATAGTATATGTATGATTAAAATTTTGGTATGTAGTAAAGTTTATTTTAAAAAATTAATATTACATAATTTATATAATATATATATTAATTTTATACAAATTTTTATATTTGTGTTTATATTAATTTTATAACTTATTATTTTAATTAGTATTTATTTGTAATATTAAACATTTCATATTCCTCAAATAAGTTATATACTTTATAAATTTTTATTAATTAATACAAATGTCACATGGCTCTTTTAGAATAAGTTAATGCCACATGACATACTAAAAATTATTCAAAATGCCACATGACATGACGATTTTTATTACCTAGTTTTATATATTTGTATATAGATTATATGAAAAAAATAAGATAACAATATATTGCTTTACGACCTAGAGTGTGGTCGTATTTTTTAAAAAATGGCCAAAATAATGTTAGACTGAGAATAATTTTTCCCTACGATCTTTGTATATCTATTGGCATATCTCAAAATATTTATCAAATTTTTCAAGATATATTAAAACATATAACTTCTACATTATAAGTGCTTTAGAAAATATTCAAATTGGTGTTAGTATGAGAGTGGGATCAGAAGATACATTTGCTTTGCCTCAGAGCCACTCACGCTAACAGCGCCACCTATATCATCGACCACTTGTGTCGCCTACGAATGATGTCCACGCCGTCTCCATTTCTACATACCCATCTCAGATGTTATTCTATACTTCTAACTACGCCGCTCATTCCCTCCCTCGTCACGTCTAAGCTTGCCGGGGAGATTTTTCGTGCGCTTCAAACGACCGATCTGTCCAGCTCGAATGTAGAAGGTACGACTCGCCACTTCCAGGTAAGATATGCGCATGCTTTCTATAATACAGTTCTGTACTAGACCTATAAATCTACAATTTCTTAATTCGTGTTGAGATAAATCCCTGCCGTCGTTTGTAAACGGGAGATTGTCTATGTGTGTGAGAGAGAAAGCACCGGCGGCACAAGACCGGGATAAATAGCTGCCAAATCGGAGGAAGCGTGATTATGTATGAACACAGAGAGAGAGAGAGAGAGAGAGAGAGAGAGAGAGAGAGAGAGGGGTGGGGGCTGGAGGGGCGAAGCGGCGCTGCTGCTGTGAGGGAAGGAAATCCAAAGCCCTAGAGCTGTTAACAACTTAAGAAGTTGTGGAATATTGGGCCTCAACTATGGCCCAATAGCTTTTATCAGTCCATTTAGAACAAATATCAATTATACTAACATACGATTAAGTTAAAAACAGATTGTGTTAAATTGATATATATTGTTTGCAGATTTAGTTCTGCTGCAAGTCCACCATTAAATATGTCATAATCACTCATTTCTTACAGATCGTTACTGCAACATTTAGCTACACAGAATTTAGTTATACTTTTTTAAATATAAATTACATCTATTATATTTTTTGTTATTTTTTTGCCTTCGATAATATAATGTTAGATTATTCGTTATAAAATTAAAAAATTGATGTGATGTATATCTATTATATAAATTTTATAAGTTATGAGAGATCTAGCCTTCCGTGGTTTTTGGAGATCAGTATAAGAATATAAACGGTCCGGAGTAACTCCTTTTATGACTACTACTGCAATTTGAAAATCATCTGACCATGTTTTAGACAGTGAAATAATATATTCTTACGAATACTTGAATTATTTAAATATAAATAGCTTACCACCTCACAAGTTGTCTTTAAAAATTAGTATTCCTATAATGTTGTTGCGAAATGTAAAGTATACTTTAGATCTTTGCAATGGAGCTCGCCTTATAGTTAGAAAACTAGCAACGGGAATCATTGAAGTAGAAACAATAACTGGTAAAAATATTGGAGCAATTGTCTTTATTTAGCGCATCACATTATCTGTCAGCTACAAAAAATAGCCACTCGTATTTAAGAGAAGAAAACTTCCTGCGCGAATTTGTTACGCTATGACTATTAAGAAAAGCCAAATACCAACTTTAAAAATTTTCGGACTTTATCTTTGTAGCTAATTTTTATGCATGGACAACTATACATTGCTTTTTTCCGTGTCAGCACACAATCCATCATGCATATCCTTATAGAAAGCAAAGATGGAGACCCACATGGTTGCACCAGAAACATTGTTTATAAAAATATTTAAAAATTTACCTTCAGGTTTTGTTTTCTAATATTTAGAATTTTCGCGTATGCTTTGTTTATTTCGTACCTATTCTCGCACTATCTAAAGCTATGTATTCGTTTTACTATAACATATATTCATAATTTACATCATGCCAAATATATTCTATGATATTGCTTCCACTCGTTAGTAAATAATACTAAATTCGTAACAATCTTCTTAACAAACTTATCTCATATTTTATTTGTAACAGATACTACAACATGAGATACAACATGTTCAGTGAGCTCTCTGTAGGATTTTAAAATTGCATAGTCAAAGTTCCAAAAGCAGAAATGGGACTCCATTAATCCTTTCAACGACAACAATCGAGTTATGAGTGTTGATTTTCTTTCTATAGATGAACATGTATTCTCTGTAGAAGCACAAGTGCTTATCCTACTAAATAGATCAATTGCGTATTTTATTAAATCTTACTTACATTGTTTTATTAAGGGTAGTTGTATCCAGATCGCCATCAAACCAGAAGACTTCCTACATATTAAACCTATGCTTCATGAGGGTGATATCTATAAACTTGCCAACTTCAACATCATCCCAGCAAGAAAAATCTTTAAGGACGTCATAAATGATCTATTCATCCATCTTACGACTAAGACGAAATAAATTCCTACCAGAGTCTCCCGACAGCATTCCCACTTACTTATTCCACTACGTTGAATACTTTGAGCTATTGCAAAGAGCCTACAAAGATGAATACCTAATAGGTGAATGTAGATGCGCTTACTGTTTGCTAAAAACATGACGTGTTAATATATAACACTTACATTTATAGACTTCTAATCACTATTAGATGTAATTGGCGTGCTGAAAAAATTGAAAGGATTGCCATTGCATACGTAAGTGACAGACCGATAACCAAAGGAGATCTTATGATAAAAAATGAAATGTACAACATCTTCACCCGTTAATTAGATAAGAGTTTTTTGATACATTTTTCCCTTCTTTAACCTTTCTTCTTACTCCTTCCAATAATCCTAGAAATTTTTTTACAGCAGCGGACACTTATTAAAGGGGGAGGGGGGAGCTGGATACGCCGCATGGCAGCTATGAGAGGGGAGGTAAATCCTAAAAACCATGGCTCCCTCTTGCTATAAGCCCTTAATTAAGGGCCATCATTTTTATAGCCAAAACTAATTAATGTGAACACTTTATCATGATAGAATTCTTTCAATAATAGAGAATTGTTATTTGAAATTAACTATGGTTGACTGAATTTACTCTATGCGTTTTTAATTGTGTCAAAAGTTGTGCTTACAAACACATTTTGCTCTATAATAATTTTAGAAAATTTGGTATTTGAACAAACTATTGAAAAGTACTACTGTGCTTCTAAGTCTATGCCTTCTAATTATGTTAAATTATTTATTTTGATAAAATTGCCTTTGGCTTCTAATTATATTATAACATCTTGCATCAACCCCATCGTAACCAAATGTACGAATTGGCCAACAAGTTCATTTCCTTTGTATTTTCATATTTTTGTATCTCTTCATTCCTGCTTTTGGCTAATTAGATATAATAATTATCCGATTATTTAAGTTTCATACATTGGTTATATTACAAGTAGGTTATTAAATAGGTTATTAAATGGCCGATAATAGCATATATAGGTATTATTGTTACAACATGCAGAATATATCACCAGACATAATTTTATGTATTAGTATTAATTATCCTATTAATGCACATGACTGTATTATATACTACATAAATATATTTAAGAATTATTTGGTCAAAATATGTTGGTATATATTGTATACCCTAGGTACAGTATCATGTTTCTAATTATACATTGTTTACAAAGAATAAGCAGATTTGTAGCCTCCTGTTATTCGGCCGCCATTAATTATGATCCTATTATAATAAACACTCAGACTAATCTTATAATATATCTAAGGTCATTAATAACATCCTCTATCTTCTCTTTCGCTTGGTTGATAAGTTATAATAATTGGTGCTTACATACCATCTACTATTGCAGATTGCAGAGTATTTCGACGGTGCTTGTGCTTAAAGAGGGTAAAGTTATCTACATCTTACCATGTGCTTATTTAATGCAAACTGCTTTCTTCGTTTAGTTCGATCACCTCCTCAATAGTAATTATGTTTTCATGTTAGTTTTTTTTTTCCATATTTGTCTTTTTTCATAATGAATCCTGCTCAGGTGGCTAGAAAAAATAGGAAAAAGCGGAAGCTCATTATGATGTATCATAGTCTTCGTAGAGTAATATCATTATGGCTTGATTATTCTGAACAAGTTTCTAGGTCGGGCTTGCATGGTGATGCACATGCATCTACTTCCAATATACTACCTTAACGTTGTCCTTCCAAGACACAATATGCAGGTCATTACCCGACGGCCATGGTGACACACATTGATACTTCCAATAAACTAATTTGATAAACGTAGGAACACCTGATAATGAAGAATGAAATTATAAAGAAACATTGTACACAACAGTCATTATATGATAAGAGCAAAGGTCACAGAAAATATAGAAGCTAAAATAAAAAAACATAGACTATATATATATATATATACAGTGACGGACCTAGGAATTTTGAGCAGGGGTGTCGAAATACAATATAATACATAACAATAATGCTTTCATTAACCACAAACAATATTACCATATGTCCATAACTTACACAAAATCAATATTACAGTTGTACTCAACGTGTTTTCATATTTTGAAAATGATCAATGATAGCATCAGTAGATACATTCTGAAAAACATCACCTTCTATATAAGTAAGCAAACAATAATTTAGAAATTGATTAGATATTCGATTTCGTAAATCATTCTTGATATATTTCATTGCAGAGAAAGCTCTTTCCACAGTTGTTGTTGCGACGGGAAGAATTAAAACAAATTTGACAAGCAAATAGACATGTGACCAAGTAGTATGCGTCTTCGTTTCAACCAACTTCTTAGATAGATAACTAATACCCTTCAAGTTAGAAAATCTGTCATCATTATGCTACATATCAAATAGAAATTATTAAGTTGACAATCAAGTTCTTGAAACTTTAGGCGATCAAATTCATTAGGATAATATTGTACTAATTTCATTATCTTCTCCTTATCATAACTTGCAATAGCATTGGCTGGATTTAAACTAACCACTCCAAGTAGTAATTCAGTGTTCACCTCATTAAAGCGACTGTTAAGCTCTTGAAGTTGTCTATCAACAACTGCACAAAAAAGTTCAACACGCAAGTGATGTAAATTCGTGACTGTAGAGATTCGACGCTTCGACTTTCCTCTAATAACATGTAGGTCATCCATATTAGGGGGTCGCAATATCATTCTTCATACAAAATACAGAGGTAATATTCACAAGAACATCCAATCACTTCCCCTCATTGTCTGTAATTGTTTCTTTGCCAAGCCAACAAGTGACATAGCATTCCAATGTCTTGATCTTGTCTCTGCAAAGCTATGTTTAACTCATTTGTGTTTCTAAATACTTTTCATCAAGTGAAACAAATAAACAAATTCAAATGTTTGTATTTCATCCAAAAGACGTGCTTTGATTCTATCAATTGGATCTAAAGAAAACTACCGTTCAGTCCCCCTATTTTAAAGTTGTTTCAGATCAGCCCCCCGAAACCGGTTTCCCCGCCGACGTGACGGCGCATGCGTGCCGGCACGTGGCGTTTCGTGGGGCTGAACGGTAAGAAACGAGAAACGGGGGGCTGAACAGTAATTTTTCCAACCTTCTGTCACAACAGCTTCAAGAACATCAATAATCGATGGGAACAACTCAATCATTTTCAAAATCGTTCTAAAATGAGATCCCATCGAGTATCACCTAATCGCCTTAAGCCAAGTTCTTAATTAAGCCCTCGTCCGGTTCAAGCTCGTCCAACCTATATAATTCTTCTTGGTTTTCTGCTTGTTTTTCACGAAGCTTGTCCCGACGCTTAAAAAAGCACCAATGAAATTAAATACATTAGTAATTATATAGAAAAGCCAAGCAATGTTATCAACTTTATTAGCAACGGCCACAAAAGTCAATTGTAGTTGGTGAGCAAAGCAATGGATACAATAAACAGATTTGGTGTCTCTCATAATTAAAGTTTTAAACCCATTAATATCTCCTTTCATATTGCTAGTTCCATCATAACCTTTTCCACGTATTTGAGATGGACGTAAAAAATGTTGAGCGAGCAAAGAATATTTTTTTTTTCTTTCAATGTTCTTGCTGATATATCACCAACATGAACAATGCCAACAAAGCGTTCCATCGCAATCCCCATTTTGTCGACATATCGTAAAGCAAGAGCCATTTGCTTTATATGATGCATCACGAGACTCATCAACTACTATTCCAGAGTAATTATCACCAATATCCGCAACAATAGTTTTAACTGTTTCTTTTGCACAATCATTCATTATATCTTCCTAAATTTTTGGAAAATTATTGGCTAATTTCTTGGGGCATTTTTCAACACAATGCTTCATACTTCCTCATTTGTTTCTGCAAACCATTTCAAAATTGTAAGAAAATTCCCTCTATTTCTGGATGACTCATGCTCATTATTGCCACAAAATGGTAACCCACAAGACAAACGCAATCCTGCCACATCAATTGAGGTAGTTAAGCGTGTTCGATACTCCCTCTTGGTTTTCTCATATTGCTTATCAAAAGTAGTATGGATGGATTGTGATTGTCTACAAAGATCTAGCATATTTTTCAAACATATATCGTGAACACTAGTGAATGCTTGTGCAAAAGAAATAGTTATTGCGGATATTGGTGATTATTACTTTGAAATACTAGATGAATCTCGTGATGCATCACATAAGGAGCAAATGGCTCTTGTTTTACGATATATCGATAAAAGGGGGATTGTGATGGAATGCTTTGTTGGCATTGTTCATGTGAGTGATACATCAGCAAAAATATTGAAAGAAGAAATCTATTCTTTGGTCGCTCAACATTTTTTAAATCCATCTCAAATTCAAGGATGAGGTTATGATGGAGCTAGCAATTTGTAAGGAGATATTAATGGGCTTAAAACTTTAATTATGAGAGATACCCAATCTGCTTATTGTATCCATTACTTTGCTCACCAACTACAATTGACTCTTGTGACTGTTTCTAGTAAAATTGATACTATTGCTTGGCTTTTTTATATAATTACTAATGTAATTAATTGCATTTGTGCTTTTTTTAAGCGTCTGGACAAGCTTCGTGAAAAACAAACATAAAAGCAAATATGTTGGGCGAGCTTGAAACCGGACGAGGGGTTAATCAAAAACTTGGCCCAAAGCGATCAGGAGATACTTGTTGACACCTCATTTTGTCCAGCCACCCGACATAATAATGCACGCACATATAAATTCTCCCATTCACATCCACATATCATATTTACATACATGAATGCATACATATGATGATAGCCGCCATATATATGCACATATACATATGCATACATTTATATATATGTCCAATTCATATATTTATATATATACGTATACACATAATATACATCCATGGACAAATGTATGGACTCATAACCAACTTTATATGCACATATACACACATATACATATATACATTCATATATGAATAACACATATAATGATATATACACATACGATAACCCACATAAATAAACACATATGTGCGATAACTTCCGAAACATACATATACATACACATATATAATTATACATACATGATCACACACACACACACATATATATAATATAAAAAAAAAAAACTAATGATGATGAATGATGATGGGTGGCTGCACACCCTTCCTTACGCCAACCCCTCACCCAATTCACATCTCTCTCTCTCCGACTTATCTATAAAACACACACACACACAAACATGCTGGAGAGGGAGAGGAAACAACCTGATGGAAACACAAAAAAAGAGAAAAAAAAAAAAAGAGAAAAGGGGAGGAGAAAGAGGAAGCAGAGCACACAGCAGCAAAGAAGAAGAAGAGAGAGGCCGCTCCGACGAGCCACCGCCGTCCGTCCATGCCGACGGCTCGCCGCGCCGCCGTTCGTACCTATATTGCACCCAGGTCGTGCAATTCTCAAACACACTCCAAACACTGAGGTAACCCCTATAAACCCTTTGCATCATCTTTGTCCTATAACAACACCATGACGCAGCCGTGGCTTCGTCGACGGCGAGCCACGACAACGGAAATCAAGAAGAAATAAAACTGCCAAAACTTGCACCTATAAATATCTCGTATATAAGCTTCGAACGCGAATTTTGACATCACAGATAGACTCAGGAAGATCGAAATATCTAGGGTAGATGTGTGGTCAGCGCTGACGCCGGCCGGGACGCCGCCAACGACGGCGTTATAGTCGCCCGCGAGCTCGCGGACGATTGCTTTTAATGACGACCGGCTGAGCCGGTTACGATCGGTTCGGCCGGTCGTCACGCGAATTAATGCGCAGAGGACCTGGGCGCAGCTCAAATCCGAATTAAATTTGTCGATCCGGACCCAATTGGTCCGGAATAATCAATTTTAAACCAAATTTTAACTAATAAACATTATATTTATGACATTTACATGTAAATAAATGCTCCATATACATATAATAGTTGAACGCGTATTTATTTAGACACGTTCGATTGAGATGGATATTTTTCCGAAATTCGATTTTAATAAAGGGATAGGGAAAAGCGATGGATATCGCTTTATCTCTATTCCGTAAAATTTTGTTAACTAACAATAATAATAATATTAATCGTAATATAATAATAACAATAACAACAACAATAATAATAACACCGACATAATAATAATAAGAATAATAATGATAATAAATGTAGCACAATGTTTAGCCAAATCTCGGAGGAGATTGATATTTTCATGAATAAACTTTTAACAATAAAAAGAGTCAAAGGGGTAAGCGATGGATATTGCTTATTTCTCATTCTGATTTAAACATTCATTCTAAATAAATAAAACGGATAATTCTATACGAACATCATTGTAAATAATTAAAACATGTAAGAAAAATATTCTATAATCCGGGAAAGAAATGGATATTTCTTCCATACTAACAAATAATATACATATATAAATATATTCTTAGGGGACGAGATGGATATTTCTACCCCGATAATAGGGACGATAAAGAGGAAACGACACGACACTGAGCCCCCATTAAATAAAATATTCTTAATTTATTTTTACTTATTTTATTTGCAGCAGTGTATATATTTTGTATGCATATAACATAGATGTAAATATCGTGATGTTATAAATACGTATTAAATACATGCATATAAATAATAGATATTTGATTCATCCAATTACAAGGGTTAGGAACCGGATGGATCCTAGTCTAAGTAACTAGGATAAATAAATGTGAATGATCGTAATAGGAAGTGATGGATATTAATTTCCTAATATGATTCGGCATATTTATAAAAATTAAATCCCATTCAAATAAAAGATATATGAAAAGCGAGATGATGGATATTATCCCGACATATATATATATATATATATATATATATATATATATATATATAATGTATTTGGATGTGTCTACCAAATATGATTTAGAGAGTAAGATCGATACTGATATCTCTTCTTTATATCAGGCAGATAATTAAACATGTATGTATATAATAATAATTATGTGATAAATATAAATCCAAAATTATCTGATCACCATAAAGTACCCTCTCTGAGGGGCGCTGTGGTGTTCCGTCTACCCTACACATAAACGACGAACGAGCCTACGAATCTCAATGTGCCTTATCTTGATTTTCCAGATTTTCACAAATATCTGGATGACGATTCCAACCATTTTCCTCTCCGGAAAAAGGTCGTCAATAGATGGCGACTCCGCTGGAGAATCATCAGGCACATTTATAGGTGATAAAAGTAATATTGGGTTTATATTGTCACCTATTATGAACGTATATATTTTACTTGATTATTTGGAGTGCTTTATTTCTTTTTGTATATAATATTTGATGAAAAATGTACATACTGCCTATCACGCATTTCATACTATTATCTAGCGCATATGCCCATCCCATCTATCAGGACTATCGGAGCTTGTGTGCAATGCACGTAGGTAGTCCGTATTGCTTGGCCCCTACACCCCAGCCAAGATATTATCTGGGTAGTATGCCGAGCTGATGTTCTATGTACATTGGTCGTTGGTAGGAACTCCAGCAATGACAGGCTATTAGATAAGCCACTGGGTTAGCCGGAGCCTATGCACAATGTGCATGGGTAGTCCGTAAATCCAGACATCATAAGTATCCATATACAGCCCACCCGTATAATGAGTTGGGGCCTAGAAACAAACTCTCCTATCAATCTGAAAACATTTCATTTCTTTCTTTATTTTAAGCTTTTGCATTCATTTTTTCAAACCTTGCACAGATCGAGAGTTACCATGAAAAGAGAACAGTTGCATACCATGAACATCCAATATACTGAGCCAAACAGAAAATTTCTATTCAGACATTGAATGATTTGAATTATGCAGATCAAACGGCATGCAGACGGACCTTTGGAAGAATACCAGAACTAATAGAAATACCAATCAACTGGAATATGATCAAGGGCATAGCATGGTTCCGGGACAATGACATACGATGTTTTGTAATAAATGATGAAAACTTTTGTCCTCTGGCAGAAGAATATGAGGCAATGCTCCAAGGCAGTCTTACAGCAGCTCAAAAATGTTACGACACTTTTGATAACATAAATCAGACGAGACAGCTAAGCCGTTTCTTTGGGGTAGAAATGCCTGACTTTCAGCCCTATATCTCTAAAGGAATTGGAATAACTGTTCGAACGCTCGAGAAACTGCGTGGCGAACTTATATAAAAATATGGCGAAAGGGACTTTAAATTGAAAACCTTTGTACTTGCAGCATATGGCTTGGTATTATTTCCAGCTACAACTGATATACTAGATGGCCACCTGTTCGACCTCGTATTCAACATATAGAACCAGAAGATCAATCCGGTATATTCAGTACTAGCAGAAACTATAGCTACATTCAGCAGATTAACCCGAAAAGGGAAAGGCACATTCACTGCTATCCCACAACTATTTCAGGCATGGGTATACCTGCATTTCATAAAACCTTTTGTCAGCATACCAGTATACATGCAAGTCAGCTCAGCTTACCTCACAAAGGAAGTAGAAAAGCAAACATGGATATTGAAGAATGGAAGTCCTACTTCCAACAAGTACCAGAGATAAAATGGTTCACTTACTACACCAATACTAACGACCGACTCCTTGTCTTTTGCAAAGATAAAGGGTGGGTTCCACTTATCGGGCCGTCGACATGCATAGCCTACGCTCCGATGATGTTCTTACGGAAAAATAAACATCGGTAGATCAGATTTGAACTCGCAGGGATGGCGGAATGTGAATACGACTTATGGAGCAGAGAAAATGATCACATGTGGGACATAATAAAAGAGATGAGAAACAGTTGTTCAGAATAAATGTGTCATGAGGCAAAACATTCAGATCAACTCATACCAACTGAAGATTATCTCGAGTGGAGGAATAATATTACAGTATCCATACTCGCTAACAACACGCCGCGACTTCGAAGACAAAGGACAGTTCAGGATTATGTTGATGAATACCTTATCAAAAAGACAAATTCATCAGCAAACTCCAGGAGGAAAACCAAAAATTAAGAGCAAAATAACCCGAAGTCTACTATTTACAGGAGAAATCGAAAGGTTGATATCAGAAAATAACAAACTGAAGCAAAAACAACAGCTGAATGAGTCTGAGAATGTGAGACTGAGGAAGAGAAGCAAGACATATGAAGGGGAAGAACGGATTGAACGCAAGAAAGCTGAACAAAGAACTCCCTATTGTATTTCAGTTAAAATGTATCAAAGACAACTCTTTGTACAACCTCTTTTGTCTCAATGAAATATCATATTTGCTCAGTTACTGAAATGATGTGGATGCCTATAAGTTTAAGTGCATGGTGACAGTCGGTCTATGCATATTTTCATAAGCATATTTATTTTCTTTAAAATATTTTTTTATACATATCTTTTTATAACATCCTGTCCTTTTTCTCCGAATTTTGTGACACGCCTCTCTTTTTCTTAAGGCATTAATACACTCATGATTGGGAAACCAACAAGACGGTATTTTACGAGGTCCAAGAGGAAATTGATGGGGACTTCGAAGAGATCCAACAAGAGTTCACCGAACAAAGTACTGAAGGAGGAGATTCAATTGAGATGGAAAAAATGAAGACTTGGCACAATAGATTCGCGGCTTCTAGCAATGCAGCAGCCACAACCACTAGTGGCTAATCCATTTGCGCAAGGATCTGCATCAACCCAAGTTCCAGAACAATCAACGCCACAATCCTTACAAGAGCGACAGGAGATAGAAACATGAATAACGCCTACTGCCGCAGTTGTAACGTCAACAGGAGTATTGGCTGGCTGGTTACATTTGTGACTGGCGTATTGGTTGGCGTTACAACTGCGGCAGTAGACGTTATTCGTGTTTCTATCTCCTGTCACTCTTGTAGGGGTTGCGGCGTTGATTGTTCTGGAGCTTGGGTTGATGCAGATCCTTGCGCAAATGGATTGGCCACTAGTGGTTGTGGTTGTTGCATTGCTAGAAGCCTGCGAATCTGTTATGCCAAGTCTTCATTTTTTCCATCTCAATTGAATCTCCTCTTTTGTCTCAATGAAATATCATATTTGCTCAGTTACTGAAACGATGTGGATGCCTATAAGTTTAAGTGCATGGTGACAGTCGGTCTATGCATATTTTCATAAGCATATTTATTTTCTTTAAAATATTTTTTTTATACATATCTTTTTATAACATCATGTCCTTTTTCTCCGAATTTTGTGACACGCCTCTCTTTTTCTTAAGGCATTAATACACTCATGATTGGGAAACCAACAAGACGGTATTTTACGAGGTCCAAGAGGAAATTGATGGGGACTTCGAAGAGATCCAACAAGAGTTCACCGAACAAGTACTGAAGGAGGAGATTCAATTGAGATGGAAAAAATGAAGACTTGGCACAATAGATTCGCCGGCTTCTAGCAATGCAGCAGCCACAACCACTAGTGGCTAATCCATTTGCGCAAGGATCTGCATCAACCCAAGTTCCAGAACAATCAACGCCACAATCCTTACAAGAGCGACAGGAGATAGAAACATGAATAACGCCTACTGCCGCAGTTGTAACGTCAGCAGGAGTATTGGCTGGCTGGTTACATTTGTGACTGGCGTATTGGTTGGCGTTACAACTGCGGCAGTAGACGTTATTCGTGTTTCTATCTCCTGTCACTCTTGTAGGGGTTGCGGCGTTGATTGTTCTGGAGCTTGGGTTGATGCAGATCCTTGCGCAAATGGATTGGCCACTAGTGGTTGTGGTTGTTGCATTGCTAGAAGCTTGCGAATATGTTATGCCAAGTCTTCATTTTGTTGCCTCAGCAATTGTATCTCCTCCTTCAGTACTTGTTAGGCGGACTGCTGTTGGATTTCTTCAAAAGTACATATGGCTTTTCCCTTAGACCTCGTAAAGTACCCCTTTGTTTGTTTCCCAATCGTGAGGATATTAATGCCTTAAGAAAAAGGGAGGCGTGTCACAAAACTCAGAGAAAGGATGTTATAAAAAGATTATGTATTAAAAAATATTTTAAAGAAAATAAATATGCTTATGAAAATATGCATAGGCCGACTGTCACCATGCACTTGAACTTATAGGCATCCACAACGTTTCAGTAACTGAGCAAAATATGATATTTCGTTGAGACAAAGGAGGTTGTATAAGAGTTGTATTTGATACATTTTAACTGAAATACAATAAGGAGGAAATACATCATTTTGTTTACAGATATCTTAGGGCTTCACTAGCTCCTGCTGCTTGTCACAGTATTTACATCTATGTCATTGTATGTCTCCTTATTATTGCAACATATGGCACGAGGGATGCTTGGACGGATTTCAGCTCCTCGGTTATGTGGGCAGAAAATCCTGGATATAAAGTGCTCACGAGGTCCTGGATCCTCTTGCTAGCTTTTTCAACTGTGTTAAGCAGCTCGATGACTTCTGTCTTTATGTATTCGATGCGATCACTTGCTTGGTTGTATTTCATCGTTTGTTCTTCTAGTTGTTGCATGGCCCATTGGATCAAATCCTCACATCTCGAGTGCCTCTCACGGAGGTGTTCATATTTTTTTATAGGTCATGGAGCCTTTCTCTATCTTTCAGCTGAATTAAGCAATACTCATGTCTGATCTGGGCTAATTCATCTTCTAACCTCCTCATGCCCCTTTCTCTGTTTTCTACTTTTGACCTGAGTACTTGTATTTCGTCACGTATAGCTTCTGCCTCCATTTGATATTGTGCTAGCAGTACCTCATTTTCTTGCAGTCTCGATCTACAAATAGTGAGTTCTTATTCGGCTTTCTTGCGTTCAATCCGTTCTTCCCCTTCATATGTCTTGCTTCCTTTTCTCAGTCTTACATTTTCAGACTCTTTCAGCTGTTGTTCTTGCTTCAGTTTGTTATTTTCTGATATCAACCTTTCGATTTCTTCCTGTAAATAGTAGACTTCGGGTTGCTTTGCTCTTCACTTTTGGTTTTCCTCCTAGAGTTTGCTGATGAGTTTGTCTTTTTCGATAAGGTATTCATCAACATAATCCTGAACTGTCCTTCTTTGTCTTCGAAGGCGCGACGCGTTGTTAGTGAGTATGGATACTGTAATATTATTTCTCCACTCGAGATAATCTTCAGTTGGTATGAGTTGATCTGAATGTTTTGCCTCATGACACCTTTATTCTGTCCAACTGTTTCTCATCTCTTTTATTATGTCCCACCTGTGATCATTTTCTCTGCTCTATAAGTTGTATTCACATTCCGCCATCCCTGCGAGTTCACATCTAATCTGCCGATATTTATTTTACCGTAAGAACATCATCCGATCGTAGGCTATGCAAGTCGACGGCCCGATAAGTGGCACCCACCCTTTATCTTTGCAAAAGACAAGGAGTCGGTCGTTTATATTGGTGTAGTAGGTGAACCACTTTATCTCTGGTACTTGTTGGAAGTAGGACTTCCATTCTTCAATATCCCATGTTTGCTTTTCTACTTCCTTTGTGAGGTAAGCTGGGCTGACTTGCATGTATATTGGTATGCTGACAAAAGGTTTTATGAAATGCAAGTATACCCATACTTGAAATAGTTGTGTGCAAGCAGTGAATGTGTCTTTCCTTTTTTGGGTTAATCTTCTGATTCTATATGTTGAATGCGAGGTCGAACAGGTGGCCATCTATTATATCAGTTGTAGCGGGAAACAGTACTAAGCCATATGCTGCAACTACAAAGGTCTTCAATTTAAAGTCCCTTTCGCCATATTTCGATATAAGCTCGCCACATAGTTTCTCGAGCCCTTCGAACAGTTATTCCAGTTCCTTTAGACATATAGGCCTGTATGTCAGGCTTTTCCACCCCAAAGAAACAGCTTAGTTGTCTCGTCTGATTTACGTTATCAAAATGGCCGTAATATTTTTGAGCTGCTGTAAGACTGCCTTGGAGCATTGCCTCATATTCTTCTACCAGAGGACAAAAGTCTTCATCGCTTACTGGAAACATCGACTGTCATTGTTCCAGAACCATGCTATGCCCTTGATCATATTCTAGTTGATTAGTATTTCTATTAGTTCTGCTATTCTTCCAAAGGTCCGTCTGCATGCCGTTTGATTTGCATACTTCAAACCATTCCACTGTCTCAATAGAAATTCTCTGTTTGGCTCAGTATGTTAGATGTGCATGGTGCACAACTATTCTCTTTTCATGGTGATCCTTGACCTGTGCAAGGTTTAAAGAATGAATGCAAAAGCTTAAAATAATGAATGAAAGGAAATGTTTTCAAATTGATAGGAGAATTTGTTTCTAGGCCCCGACTCATTACGCGGGTGGGTTCTATATCGGTACTTATGATGGCTGGACTTACGGATTACCCATGCACATTGTGCATAGGCTCCGGCTATCCTAGTGACTTATCTAACAACCTGTCTTTACTGCGGTTCCTACCAACGACATATGTACATAGAACAGCTCAACGTACTACCAAGGTAACATCTTGGCTTGGGTATAGGGGCAGGCAATTCAGACTACCTACGTGCATTGCACGTAAGCTCTGATTGTCATGATAGATGGGATGGGCATATGCCCAAGGTAATAGTATGAAATGCATGATATGCAGTATGTATATTGTTCATCAAATATATATACAAAAATAAATAAAGCACTCCAAATAATCAAGTGAAATTTATATGTTCGTAATATGTGAAGATATAAATCTAATATTATTTTTATCGCTAATAAATGAGCTTGACGATTCTCCAGCGAAGTCGCCATCTGTTGACGACCTTCCTCCGGGGACGGAAAGGGTTGGAGTCGCCATTTAGATATTTGTGAAAATCTAGAAAATTGAGATGAGGCACATTGAGATTCGTTAGGCTCGTTCGTCGTTTACGTGTGGGGAAGATGGAACAACCCCACAGCGGCCCTCAGAGAGGGTACTCTATAGGTGATCAGATAATTTTTTGTTTATATTTATTACACATTTATTATTATATATATATACATGTTTAATTATCTGCCTAATATAAAGAAGAGAGATCAGTATCTACCTTACTCTCTAAATCAAACATATATATATATATATATATATATATATATATATATATATATATATATATATATATATATATATTATATATATATATAATATATTATATATATATATATATATATATATATATATTTGTCGGGATAATATCCATAATCTCGTTTTCTATATATCTTTTATTTGAATGGAATTTAGTTTTTATAAATATGCCTAATCGTATTAGGAGAGTAATATCCATCACTTCCTATTACTATCATTCACATTTATTTACCCCATTTACTTAGACTTTGATCCATCCGGTTCCTAACCCTTGTAATTGGAGGAATCAAATCTCCATTATTTATATGCATGTATTTAATACGTATTTATAACATCACGATATTTACATCTATGTTATATGCATATAAAAATATATACACTGCTATAAATGAAATAAGTAAAAACGAATTAATTTTATTTTATTTCATAGGGGCTCAGCGCCGTGTCGTTTTCTCTTCATCGTCCCTATTATCGGGGTAGAACTTGTTGGAATCTACGGCACCCTAAGAGGGAGGGTGAATTAGGGTTATTAAAAATTAAGAGCTAATTAAGCAATGTAGCAATCTAAGCAAAATTTAGCTCTTATCAAGTTTAGCTCTACGCATATGAAGATATTCAACTTAAGTCCTATGCATACAATTAGTGATATAAATATAAAGACAAAAGATAAGAAATACGACACCGATATTTTATAGTGGTTCGGTCCAAAGACCTACGTCTACTCTCTTGCCTCTATCCCCGAGGGCTTGAACTAATCCACTAGTTGTCGTAGACTTGCGGGCGTCTATCAAGCCGTTACACCTCGTTTTTGCCGGTTGAGCGATAACTCAATTTTCTAGCTCTTGATGGTGAGCTAGCTACCCGAATCTCTAGCTTTTCCTTTAGTTAGCTAGCAACCCACTTTTACAAGTCTCTCAAACAAATAAAAAACCTAAATATAATCTCTCAATTATATCTCACTTAGAGGGCAAGAGATTAAAGGGATTATAGGGCTAAATATAAGGATTTATAAGTTTAAGCTCAAATCTATATTTCAAGGGGGTGTTGGAACCTCTCTAGGGGCAGTAAAATATTTTGGCAAATGCAAAGATTAGTTGTAGCCAAAATAATTCATCCCCTATTTATAATTTTTGCTTCCAACGGCTACAAACGGCTTATTTCTGTGAATTTCTGGTCGACCGGATCAAGATTTCGGTCGACCGAACTTATCAGTTTGTGCGTTTTAGAAAAACCGTCAGAATGACTGGTCGTTTCCGGTCGACCGAAAATCTTCTCGGGTTTGTATTGAATTAGAGATTATGTAACTTTTGATTTCGGTCTATAAATCACTCCAAACTTTGAGCTTAACTCTAAATCTATATATCTAACACTAGAGAATACAAAACGCACTCGTAAAAATATAAATACATTAATTTTCTAGAGCTTCGGTTCGGCTACGTCTTCGTAAAAGTCCTTTATTGAGTTCTTGGTACCACCGATGCGTTTGCAACACTTTATCCATCTTCTATAGGCTTGTTAAGCTCTTCCAAGTTTGTTCCTTTCGATCCTTTTCGGTATGTTGAGCTAGACACCTAAATCATTAAATCTTGAACAAACATATTAGTATGCTTTTGCTAATTGTTTTGTTATCATCAAAATCACATTAGGGCCAACAGAAATATCCATCTCGTCCCTTGAGAATATATTTATATGTATATATTATTTATTAGTAGGGAAGAAATATCCATCTCTTCTCCGGGTTGTAAAATAATTTACTTACATGCTTTAGTTATTTACAATAATGTTCGTATCGAATTATCCGTTTTATTTATTTAGAATGAATGTTTACATCAGAATGAGAAATAAGCAATATCTATCGCTTACCCCTTTGACTCCTTTTATTGTTATAATTTATTCGGAGAAATATCCATCTCCTCCGAGATTTGGCTAAACATTGTGCTACATTTATTATTATTATTATTCTTATTATTATTATGTCGGTGTTATTATATTGTTGTTGTTATTGTTACTATATATTACGATTAATATTATTATTATTGTTAGTTAATAAAATTTGTACGGAATAGAGAGAAAGCGATATCCATCGCGTTTGCCTATCCCTTTATTAAAATCGAATTTCGAAAAAATATCCATCTCCATCGAACGTGCCTAAATAAATACGCGTTCAACTATTATATGTATATGGAGCATTTATTTACATGTAAATGTCATAAATATCATGTTTATTAGTTAAAATTTGGTTTAAAATTGATTATTTGATGAAAATATGGGTTAAAATCGATTAAAAATAATAAAAAATAGTATTGGGCCTGAGCTGCGCCTAGGTCCTCTGTGCATTAATTCGCGCGATGACCGGCTGAACCGGTCGCAACCGGCTCAGCCGGTCGTCATCAAAAGCAATCGTCCGCGAGCTCGCGGGCGACTGTAACGCCACTGCTGGCGGCGTTCCGACCGGCATCGGCGCCTACCACACATCTACCCTAGATATTTCGATCTTCCTGAGTCCATCCATGATGTCATAATTCGCGTTCGAAGCTTATATACAGAGATATTTATAGGTGCAAGTTTCGGCCGGTTTTTTTTTTTTTGATATTATATATATATATATATATATATATATTATATATATATATATATATATAATATATATATATGTGATCATGTATGTATAATTATATATGTGTATGTATATGTATGTTTCGGAGGTTATCGCACATATGTGTTTACTTATGTGAGTTATTGTATATGTATATATCATTGTTATGTGTTATTTATATAAATAATATATATAATATATAATATATTATATATATATATATATATATATATAATATATATATATATATATATATATATATATATATATATATATATATATATGTGTGTGTGTGTGTGTGTGTGTGTGTGTGTGTGTGTGTGTGTGTGTGTGTGTGTGTGTGTGTGTGCATATAAAGTTGGTTATGAATACATATATATGTCCATGCATGTATATAATATGTGTATACGTGTGTGTGTGTGTGTATATATATATATATATATATATATGGTGGCTATCATCATATGTATGCATTCCTGTATGTATATATGATATATGGATATACATGTGAGAATTTATATGTGCGTGCATGATTATGGTGGGTGGCCTGACAAAATGGGGTGTCGACAAGTATCACCTGATCGCCTTAGGCCAAGTTTTTGATTAAGCTCTCGTCCGGTTTCAAGTTTGCCCAACCTTTTTGCTTTTCTGCTTGTTTTTCACGAAGCTTGTCCAGACGTTTAAAAGAAGCACAAATGTAATTAAGTATATTAGTAATTATATAAAAATGCCAAACAACATTATCAACTTTGCTAGCAACGGCCACAAGAGTCAAGTGTAGTTGGTGAGCCAAGCAATGGATACAATAAGCAGATTAGGTGTTTCTAATAATTAAATTTTTAAGCCCATTAATATCTCTTTACAAGTTGCTAGCTCTATCATAACCTTATCCACGTATTTGAGATGGACTTAAAGAATGTTGAGCGAGCAAAGAATATATTTCTTCCTTCATTGTTCTTGCTGATGTATCACTCACATGAATGCCAACAAAGCGTTCCATCACAATCCCCCTTTTATCGACATACCGTAAAACAAGATCCATTTGCTCTTTATGTGATGCATCACGAGACTCATCAACTAGTATTTCATAGTAATCATCACCAATATCCGCAACAATACTTTTAAATGTTTCTTTTGCACAAGCATTCATTAGTGTTCACGATAGATGTTTGAAGAAGATGCTAAATCTTCGTAGACAATCATAATTCATTCATACTGCTTTTGATAAGCAATATGAGAAAACTAAGAGTGAGTATCAAACACGCTTAACTACCACAATTGATGTGGCAAAATTGCCTTTGTCTTGTGGGTTACTATTTCTTGGCAATTATGAGCATGAGTCATCCAGAAATACAGGGAATTTTCTTACAATTTTGAAATGGTTTGCAGAAAAAATGAGGAAGTAGGAAGCATTGTGTTGAAAATGCCCCAAGAAATTAACAAATGATTTTTCAAAAATTTAGGAAGATATAGTGAATGATTGTGCAAAAGAAACAGTTAAAACTAGTGTTGCGGATATTGGCAATGATTACTTTGGAATACTAGTTGATGAGTCTCGTGATGTATCACATAAAGAGCAAATGGCTCTTGTTTTACGGTATGTCGATAAAAGGGGGATTGTGATGGAACGCTTTGTTCACAATGTTCATGTGAGTGATAAATCAGTAAGAACATTGAAAGAAAAATTATATTCTTTGCTCGCTCAACACTCTTTACGTCCATCTCAAATACGTGGACAAGGTTATGATAGAACTAGCGATATGCAAGGAGATATTAATGGGTTTACAACTTTAATTATGAGAGACACCAAATCTGTTTATTGTATCTATTGCTTTGTTCACCAACTACAATTGACTCTTGTGTCTATTGCTAGTAAAGTTGATAACGTTGCTTGGCTTTTTTATATAATTACTAATGTACTTAATTGCATTGGTACTTCTTTTAAGTATCGGGACAAGGTTCGTGAAAAACAAGCAGAAAAGCAAGAAGAATTATATAGGTTGTGCGAGCTTGAAGCCGGACGAGGGCTTAATGAAGAACTTGGTCTAAAGCGATCAGGTGATACTCGATGGGGATCTTATTTTAGACCGATTTTGAAAGTGATTGAGTTGTTCCCGTCGATTATTGATGTTCTTGATGCTGTTGCGACAAAAGATTTAGATCCAATTGATAAAAATCAAAGCACGTCTTTTAGATGACATACAAACATTTAAATTTGTTTATTTGTTGCACTTGATGAAAAGCATATTGGAAATCACAAATGAGTTAAACATAGCTTTGCAGAGACAAAATTAAGACATTGTCAATGCAATGTCATTTGTTGGCTTGGCAAAGAAACAATTACAGATAATAAGGGGGAAGGGATAGGATGTTTTTGTGAATATTACCTCTGTATTTTGTATAAGAATGATATTACGACCCCTAATATGGATGACGTACATGTTATTAGAAGAAAATCGAAGCGTCGAATCTCTACAGTCACAAATTTACATCACTTGTGTGTTGAACTTTTTTGTACAGTTGTTGATAGACAACTTCAAGAGCTTAACAGTCGCTTTAATGAGGTGAACATTGAATTACTACTTGGTATGGTTAGTTTGAATCCGGCCAATGTTTTTGCAAGTTATGATAGAGAGAAGATAATGAAATTGGACAATATTATCCTAATGAATTTGATCGCCTAAGGCTTTAAGAACTTGATTGTCAACTTGATAATTTCATATTTGATATGCAGCATAATGATGACAGTTTCTAACTTGAAGGGTATTTGTTATCTGTCTAAGAAGTTGGTTGAAACGAAGATGCATATTACTTGGTCACATGTCTATTTGCTTGTGAAATTTGCTGTAATTCTTCCCGTCGCAACAGCAACTGTGGAAAGAGCTTTCTCTGCGATGAAATATATCAAGAATGATTTGTAAAATCGAATATCTAATCAATTTCTGAATGATTGTTTGCTTACTTATATAGAAGGTGATATTTGTCAAAATGTATCTACTGATGGTATCATTGATCATTTTCAAAATATGAAAATACGTTGAGAACAATTGTAATATTGACTTTGTGTAAGTCATGAATATATGCTAATATTGTTTGCGTTAAATGAAAGCATTATTGTTATGTATTATGTTGTATTTCGACACCCCTACTCAAAATTTCTGGTTCCGTCACTGTATATATACACACACACACACACACACAATGGATTTATTTTTCAGGTAAGTGTTAAAGTAGTCTAGTAAAATGTGCAATGATTATTGAGGCAGTCAATTTGTTTTGACTAAATAGTAAGATTAATTGGTGGAGGAATGGTAACTTTTACTTACTTTCATTAAATGGTAGAAGATACCTAAGGGCACATTGGATCTAAAGGATACTTTTCTTCTGGGAGTAGTTGCACTTCGTAGTTTGCACGCGAGAGCCTATATAATTAGAGAAGGTTAATCTATTTGTTCAACCAAGTTAACAACACTTATCTAATATTGACAACATTATGCTTTTACTTATTTTGGAAGTTTGTTTCTGATATTGGTAAATCTGTGAAATATCTAGACGCAGAAGTTGTGTTAAGGCATATCTCTTCTGCAGGAATTTAAAAGCATTAGTAAACGCATATTGATACTATGCTATTACTAAAAGTTGTTGTAAATATTAATGTGAGATAATAAAACTTGGAGTTGGAGAACTGTCATTCGTGATAGTATGAGAATGATTGGAACAACCTGCATCACTATATATTCATGATTTATTTAACTTACATGTTCTCCCCAAAGGGTTGCCTGTAATAAGTGTCCACTGGAATAAAATTTGCTAGAGTTATTTGAAGGAGTAAGAAGAAAGTTAAAAGAAGGGAAAAAAGTACAACTCTTATCTTAACGCGTGAAGTTGTTGTACCTTTCATTTTCTATGATAAGATTTATTTTGGTTGTCGGTCTGTCTCTTATGTATGCAGTGCCAATTCTTCTAATTTTTTCAAGCACGCTAATAATATCTAATAGTGATTAGAATTATATAAATAAGTATGTGTAAATGTAAGTGCTATCTACTAACACATCATTTTTTTTGCAAACAAAAAGTGCATCTACATACACTTTCCATCTTTGTAGGCCCTTTGCAGTAGCTGAGAGTATTCAACGCAGTAGAATAAGTAAGTAAGAATACTGTCAGGAGACTGTTTATGTTATTTATTTTCTTCTTAGTCATAAGATGAATGAATAGATCATGTACACCTGCCCTAAAAGTTTTTTCTTGCTGGGATGATGTTGAAGTTGGCAAGTTCATAGATATCGCCCTCATCAAGCATATGTTTGATATGTGGGGAGTCTTCTGGTTTGATGGTGCCCTGGATACAACTACCATGCAATAAAGAATTGTAAGTAAGATTTGATAAAGTACGCAATTGATCTATTTAGTGGGGTAAGCACTTAGGTTTTTATAGAAAATACATGCTCGTCTATAGCAACAAAATCAACACTCATAACTCGATTGTTGTCATTGAAGGGAATAATGGAGTCTCATATTCTACTTACGCCAACTTTGACTATGCAATTTTGAAGTTTGTTAAACATATTGTATCTCATGTTTTATTATCTGTAACAAAGAAAAATATGAGATAAGTTTGTTAAGAAGAGTGCTACGAATTTAGCATTATTTACTAATGAGTGGAAGCAATATCACATAATATACTTAGCCTGATGTAAAATATGAACATATATTTTTCGTAAAACGAATACTTAGCTTTAGATAGTGCGATAGTAGGTATGAAAAAACAAAGCGTACGTGAAAATTCTAAATGTTAGAAAACAACATGAAGGTAAATTTTTTAATATTTTTTTACAAACAATGTGTCTCGTGCAATCATGTGGGGCTTTATCTTTATTTTCTATAAGGATATGCAGGCTGGATTGTGTGCTGACGCAGAAAAGTGTAACTTATAAGTGTCCATAACAAAAAATTTGCTTCGGTAGAAAATTCCAACAATTTTAAAGTTTGTCCTTAGCTTTTGTTAATAGTTATAGCATAGCAAATATGCACAGACAATTATTTTCTCTTAATACAAATAGTCATTTTTTATTACTAACAGACAATGTGATTCACGGAAAAAGAAAATTGTGCCAATATTGTTAGCAGTTATTATCTCTGCTAATATTGTATAATTCCTATGATGACAATAGTAAAATAATATCAAGTAAAGTATGAACTTAAAATCGTAGTGTAATCATGGACAATTATGTTGTGGATTATCATGGACAACTACATTACACTTAGACATTAATTATGACTGTATTATAACCATCAGTCATAGAATATATTATTGCGAATGACTAATAATAAAAAAACTACAGTTTTGGAGGTTGTCATAATCTAGATTTATTCTAGTTTCTTTCCAACATGATCCATGCATCATAAACTGTAACAAACTCATAATTGGTGACTATTAGCTTATCTGGCAGCTCAGCAACGATCACCCTATCATTATCTGTAGACGTTGGATACTTATGGTCAGCATGCATCCAAACCAAATTATGTGCATACGGTAGACTTCTCTTTTGAAACTCTATTGTGTACACAAATTTAAAGTTCAAGCAAGTAGTAGGCAAAGGATGTTGATACATTTGTATTTTACAAACACAAAAAAGTAGAATGCACGACTAGCCTGCAATAATCTTCCCTATGCAGTGGGTCTTACAAATATCATTTATAAGTTCATCATGCTTCATCTTGAAAAACATAGCAACAATATCTGGTCTATTTCTGCTCTTTGTCCAGGCATAAGATCTAAAACTCGTATTATTCGCGCCATCTTGCATTACATGTAAAAGTAATGAATAAAGGATTTCCGAAGTTTCGACAAATCGCCCTCATGACCCTCCAGTGAAGCTTGACAGCAAAATTATCTGCTTACCGACTGTGTTACCTTCAACATCACCTCTAACGATAGCATCTTTAATGTCTTGATACATCTCCGATCTTAATTTTTGATGATTTCTCCTAATGTACTCAATTCTTTCTTCATCAATACATGTGAATTATTAACTAAGTATTGTTGGAATAGCCTTCCTCCACGTAATAATGTCTTTCCCTTCTAATTTTTGTTGAATTCTGAAAGCATAGTACTCTTTCATTGTAATTATTCCTCTATTTCTTTTCTTCCTAACATGACTTTCACCATATGGTTACACTATAGCCGTCTTCACCATAATTATATAGAATATGATATTATTGTATAGACATGAAGTTAGGGTGTATATCACTTACCCTTTTCAACCCTTTAGTTTTATGTTCAACAACAATATATCTATGAATATCCACCTCTCCAAAATCACCTAGGCCAGGAATTTCAAATAAAGAAGCAGGAAAATATTGAGGGCCATCATGACTTCTGGAACCTATGAGTCGCAACATATTCAAAAGCCCCACGTTAATTGAAGAACAAGGAGGAATCTCAAAAAAGCGTCCACCTCAACGAGAACTTCTCCATGATTACCTGTTCGAAAAACTTGATGAGGTATACTATCATCATTGATACATCCGGAGCACATCCGGGGGACATACTATCATCATTTTAATCAGCTAAAATAAAGAATAATTAACTTTCATTATTATGTATAGCATCGCGGATAGTACAAACGCTCAAGATATATGCACTCCTCGCATAACTACATTTTGATCAGATGATGCAAACCTTTTGAAGAACGCAAATAATAACATACATAGAGCTCAAAACTACAAATGTTTTGGAGAGAATGACGACACATTTTGAACATGTTATATAAGTCCATAATGTTACGGTTGTCCATTTTTGTACTGTATACATAGAAAGCTGCCTTCTTTTGTTGTTTGGTTTTCTTCTACCCAGCGTGGTTGTAACATATACTTATTACTGGCCAAGCGCAGCTAGCTCGACCGGTTGGGAGGCGCTTTAGAAAGCGTCACCATCCGTGTTCGAGACCACATAGGGTAAAATTCCCACAGAAATTCTGAAGAAAAATTTTCTGTATTCCATGGCAGAAGTTCCCGTTCATGGAATGTCTGTATTAGAATTCCAGAACGTCGGTCGGGACTGAACGTGAAATTTTTTTGCAAATTTGAGGTCTCTATGGGTGCATGCGCTCACATTACGAGTTTGACCACGATAATCTCAAACAAAAAAAACATATACTTATTATTGAACTTGACTAAAATACTATGCAACTGGGTGTTATCCTATTATCTTTTTCATAATAAGATTAACTAATATTCCGCATCTGTTTCATACGCAAAATTTAAAAATATATATAATCTACACAAGCTACGAACTTATAAGCTTATTTATAAATTATCAAATTATAAGCTTCAACATATTTTGCTTTTCAGATGGCTAACAATTTATACATATATAATTTACAAAATCTATTTATTAATATGCCCGCCGAATTATAGACAGAAATAATATTACAGTATTGAACGATGACAAAATAATCAAAGATTTTGTAATTATTTATATTTGAATTTCATAATATGTCATAATCTTTAAGCTTATATGTTATATACATTACATAAATTTTTTATGAAATAAAGATTAAATAATCGTAATTACAAATTCGTATAAAGTAATTTTTTTCCATATGTATTATAAGAAGTCATTTTTTCTCCGTGATATGCATAAAACATTTTTAAATAATCATTACGGTTCGATGCCAATTAATTCACATTTGCTTGCGTATAAAGACTAATATTCTTTCCCACCTTAGTAGTAAAAATCAATAACCTCCTCTAATTTCTACACACTCATTTCTTTTTATGAATGTGTCTATATTATATAAGTTCGATTTAAAAAGTAGTAATTACAAATTCTTTCACATATAAATAGTTGTTAGCATCTAAATTATTTAAAAATAATAGATAAGATTTAAAATATTTTTACATGGAGTTAGTTATGCAGTTTAAATCTATTTATTACTTTTTCAAATAAGCCATAGCAGAAATCTATTTATTAACATTTAATTAATTTTCTAAAAGAAGAACAGCAAAAAAGCAAAATAATTTTGGAAGCATTCAATAAATAGTTTAAAAAAAAAAAAAAAAACGAATTGATCGCCAAGTCCAACAGACAGATTGAATAGTACTTCATGTCGAGCTAATCCTATAAATAAATAATAAAAAACTGATCTTGACTTCGTGTATTCTGAACATCCAATAAAAGCATACTGCGGTGAGCGTGGATCGAACACGCGACCTTCAGATCTTCAGTCTGACGCTCTCCCAACTGAGCTATCCCCGCATGTTGATTGTGGTGTAATTACTTAAAGCTATTGTAATTAATACTTGGGACTTGTATTGGATTCCCGTACCCAGGCGCCATTAATGACCGCGGAGCAAAACAGGCTATTTCTTTCCCCTCTCTTCCGTGCGCCTAGTCTATCTGCCATATCGCGATCTCCGCCATTGCCAACGGACGGCGTGGGCCCGTCAAAGAGGAAAAGTAGTTTCTCCATCAGCAGCTCGGGAAAAAAACCCCATGAATGCCTGTAGCTTCGACGCTGGTGTTCGCCGACCGCCCACCACCACGCCCTCCCTGTCAGTCCATTTTTCGATCTTAAATGTCTATTTCCTTCATTTTGCATTAGGTAACTTTTCAAAAAAGATTTTTAATTTAATCTTATTTTTTTGAAGAGCATGCATGCATGGTTTTTTCCGCAATGTTTATTTATTCTCTTTTTTTCCCAATAAGAGACATGTGTGGGCCTAACACACATGTCTTTGTTTTTCTTTGACAATTAGTATTTACTCTTTGCCTTCTTTTCCTGTTTAACAGCTGAGTTACATTTCCTGCCGAGAGCGCAAGAACTTTATTAGGATGCACCAAAAAGTAGATATTCTTTTTTATCAAGAAAAAAGAAAAATTACAATTTTATATTAGATTTGATCTTTGTCATTTTTTATGGCGATAGTGTCGAAACCAGTTTGTTGTTACATTGAGCTACTATTTGTTAAACTATGAAATAGACTTCTGATTTTCAAAATAATAGGGCAGTAGCCTCAAATTCTCACATCAATAGTGTTGTTACTGATGCAGCATTTATACGGCCTTGGGCTCTACCATCTTTTAAGCTATCTTTTGAGGTGTGATTCTTCCAAGGTTTAAAACAAGTGGTATCATAGTCTAACACCACGACACCTCGTTACAGTCGTATGGCAGGCTGTGACGTGTAGTAGTCTTCACAAGAGGCTAGGTCTAGTACATAGCCAACCCGCGTGAACCACATGTGGTAGTGTCAGTAAAACAATGTTTGCCATGTCTAGGGACTAGCACATAGCTAGCTGGCGAGAACGCTAGTTGTGGAGCATGCTAGGATGTTATGATCCTTTATGTAGGCTTGTCCGGTGTCAATACTAGGGATATTGTTGTGACTGTAAAAGTCCCACATCAGTAATTTGGAATATTGATGCGGAGTTTATTGGTTTTGGATTCTCCCACCTTATACGCTACCTTTTTTTTAAGGTGTGGCTTATGATTTACGTATTGCTAAATTTTCTCTTCTAAGTAAATATCCTGATTTAGATTTGGTATTTCGTTTACTCTGTATTTAAATGTGCCTATTCGAAATTTCAAATCCATTCAGATCTTGGAATCTTGTCCAAAGTCTGATTTAAACAAAAGTTGGCCTTTGTTGTCTGTGTTTTTCGATATTTGTGTCCAAATTCTGATTTAAACAAAGGGATAATGTTCATTCAGCTCCTGCTTTTATAACTTCTACCGTTTCAGCCCCTCTAGTTTCATCTTTTGCTTTTTAGCCCCTCTCCCAATTTTCGTGCTCTTCCGTTTCGACCACCGTATTAGTATTTTTTGAAAAACTTTCAATATTAAAGTTGTAGATTTTGATCAGATCTACAACTTTCATGTTCAACATTTTCCAAAAAATATTTTTAAATAAGTGTTTTGGTGCTTCGAAATATTTAACGGATTTTGGACCCGACCCGTTAAACCCGTTGTTCGAAGCCGCAAAACACCTATTTAGAAGTATTTTTTGAAAAAGTGTTGAACATGAAAGCTGTGGATCTCATCAAAATCTACAACTTTTACTTTGAAAATTTCTCCAAAAATACTAATATGATGGTCAAAATTATGATGCACGGAAATCAAAGAAGGGTTAAAAATGTATCCATAAAAGTGCAGGGGCTGATTGTGAGTAAGTTTGCCCCTGCAGGGGCTGAAAAGGAAGTATCCCTTAAACAAAAGTTGACATGTGTTTTTCGTTGCCATACTCCTCAACACATTGCTGAAAAAGCTTCTTTGTGTATTACGTCAGGCATAAAGAATCCTGCAGTCAGATAAGAGAATTTAAATCTCATGCTGACCATAATATGTATGGTCACACTGACACTTCACTGGAGACAGGTGCTAAAAAAAATCTGAGGAGATGTCATTTATGGAGATATGATCTCAAAAGATGATGTTGTTTGTTGAAGCCAAAACTTCTATGAGTTACAAAAGCAACTATTGGATAGTGGGTGCTGGTCATTGAGTACTTCGTAACGGTAGACGGAATCAGTCAGTTATGTTGGATTGGGTCTTGCAGGAATTTTTGAAAGATAAATTGACCAATGGTTATAGTGCAAGCGTCCAAGCAAAAGTACAGGGACATATTGCCTGCTTTCAAGAACAAGGTATTATACACATTATTTCTCGGTTTGGGTACAACTTGGCATTAGCTCCCATTCCCACTTCCGGTGTAGGTATAAACTTCCATGATGGAAGTGGGTAAACAGCTTCATTGGGCGGCACGTTTTGGAAGGTAATTTTTCCATGCTGCCTTTATTTTTTTGTAATTAGCTGTATTTTAAGGCAAAATAGCCTAATTATTTCATGCTGCCTTTATTTTTTTTATAATTAGCTGTATTTTAAGGCAAAATGGCCTTGATGAGATTCAGGCATGGGGTTTAATGATCATGCCCCTGATCACTGCACAACTCGTAACTGTAAGTTGGACGTTTGGAGGTATGCTGTCGTTGGGGGCACTTTATCGCCCTGAACTCCATTATGGGGAGTCTTTTCAGCCTTGATGAATGGTCATGCTCTATTTTTCTTTTAATAAAACCAATTTCTCAAAAAGAAAAATCATATGAAAACCAGTAGACTGCATTCGTTCGCACCTAATTAAATTTGACGTTGCTTTAGATAAAAGATGGTTACTGCCCTTCTTGCTGCTGGTGCGTTAGCTGGAGCATTGACATATCCCACTTCACAGGATCCTGCTGGAAAAAATCCAGCATCAATATCTGCTTTAAAAGGCCACATAAGGTCTGGCTGGTGGTTACCTTCCTGAGCAGCTCTAACTAGCCATCTATCTTCCCTTGTTCTTCAAGAAAGTGAAATTTGCAAAGGTTCTGCTGCACTGAATGCTGAAAAAAGCTGTGGAAAGCATATCACAGAGGACCATCTCCACACACGGTGCGACGGAGGATCAAATATAACTTCAGGATTCTTTTGGCATATGTCAGGATATGCTCATGTTGCAGCACAAATACTGGGCTCATTCGTTCAGAAAATGGCAACAAAATGCTGCTCCTAGTCTTGATGAGTTTGCTTTTCCAGACAATATAAATGAACTTTCATCTACAATGCAAACTATTTGACAATGCTAAAGCTCCCAAAATTGCGGTATAACAGTGCTAACTTTTAGTTAACTCATAGTTCACTGTGTTTATTAATTTAGGAGAAATTTTGGGAGCTCTTGCATTTTGTGATTATTATACTGCACTTGGATCCCAACTGTTTCCCATTGCATGTGCATTATTTAAGTGCAGTAATGTTGCCATATGCTTGGGTTAACAAGGATACCGAGCTGAACCAGAGTTAGTTCATAATGATGACCGAGATGATGAAGACGTTGTCAAGGTTTTCAAGAAAACAAAAGTCAATGTAGCTCTTGGCCAAGCTTGTTCTACAGTACTGTCGATGGTGGAGTCTCCCGAGGCACGACGACAGCATTGTGCATGCTTGAATGTAACAGAGAAGCCAAGTTGAGAATTTTGTATGCATGCTAATTGCTAAACTTGTCTACTGCCTAGGTTTTGATAGTTATATCAGGATATACTAATTATTGAGCGAAAATATACTAACTGGTACCAAGTGGTTACAAAACATGGTTTTATTTCTTACGTAACAGAATCTTTGTGGTATCCGCATGTGATTATTCTAGTATGTGAGAAGGATTTACCTTTGAAAACATTATGGTGCACTTAGGCGACCGGTACAAGACACCAAAATAAATAGGACTGTAAAGATGATATGAGTGGAGTTTTCTAGGCCAACGACCTTGAAGACCTTTAGAGACGATATAGCACCTCTCATCAACACCGTACATGGTGATCAGGCGCTCCACATCGCTCATCATTCTCTTTTGTTGTAACTTAAAATAATGAAGTCTGATAAACAGTTAACATGTTAGTGTTGTCTTTACTTTGTGTACCTAACTGCCCATTTTTCTTGGAAACCTTTTCCTTTAGACATTCATTTAAGCAAGTATTTCATGCGGATGGTGAGGGGATTATGGAGGAGGAGGTGCTGGTGGTGAGGGGGTTAAGGAGAAGGAGGTGCTTACTTCCAAAGGCAGCAAAATAGTGGGCTTGTTTTGATGGTGCGGTTGAGGAGGAAACTTCGACTATTTCACTAATCACTCCGAGCCTGTAATGGCTACATCCAACAGCGAAGTAACTATACTTTTATAGATGTAGGATGAGATAGTGGAGGCTGACCCACATAATGGTCCAAGCACTATCGTCTACCAGATATATGCTACAATTGGTAAGAGCGTGACCTCGGGACCGATAGTTATCCCAGCAACAACGATTGACTCTCCTAAGGGAGACGGCTCACAGTAAGCTCGGAGATTTTTCTGGCTCTTGAAGAGGACAAAGCGGTAACGCCAGATACAGTCAATGTTCAGAAGGCAATTACAATGGTTGTTGATAAATCTAAGGATACAAGTTTGAAAGAACATTCTAATGTTGAATTTCCTATTGCTCTTCTAGTTGAAGATGATGGATCTAGTGAGGCTCCGGTTCGAGAAATATTGGAAACCAATGTAGTGGATGAAGTAAAAGTACTTGGGCCCGTTTGGATAGGGAATAGGGGATAGAATTAGAGGCTTATTTCACTAAAAAGTTGCCAAACACTCGATTTGGCTTTCCATCCAGCTAATTCCAAAATGAATATTTTTTAGCTATCTTCTTTGTCTTATATGAAAAACATATTTCCATGAGAAGGATGAAATAAGTTTTTTCTTAACTAATTCCTCCAAGGGCTATTTCTATAAGAATTTATTGCTATTTCCGTCTTAGAAAGTAGCTAATTCTTATATATTTTTTAGAAATAGCGAAATCCCTATTTCTTACGATGATGGAGATTTCTTTCAGAATGATGATTTAAAATTTAATTGTATCTGATAGTATTATTCTGCAAGATATGTGGGCACAGATTGGGGGAAGAGAAGTAGAGAAAAGCGATTGGAGATAAATGCCTTACGAAGGTCTGTAAGAATCAAAGCCAAGGCTTCTATAACTTTATAGAGGTCTCTTCAATCTACGAAATGTTTTATCTTATTATGTTGTATTGCTTAGACTTTTTTCTTGTTATCATGTACTAATTCTATCATTTTAATAAAGTTATAGAAGGGTCGCTTTTACCTTCCATCCAGAGTTTCAAATTTATTTTAAAGGCCATAAATTATAGAGGTTCTATTTCCCGAACAAGCAAAAGAGCGCTATGGCGTACATGGATCCATGTAGCCAACTCCCTAGCGGAAAAATGTTGTTTTTGTTGTCGTATGCATGTAGCCATGCTTGATTAAGTTTATAAGTAGCGGAAAATCATTGTTCACAAACTTGCATGATTCTTCCTTTTCTGAGTCTACATTTTCTACCTCTTCTTGGCATGTTTCTTCAAGTAAATGATTCATGTGTAACATATCTGGAGATGCCTTAATCCAGAAAGCCTTGCATACATGGAGATGAACTACTTTTTAATCATCTATGATAGATAATATATATGCTTCGAATTTTGCCAGGAACTGATACTGCTTACTGTTCTATGATATTTTGTTCATTTTCTGCAGACTGCGATGATCAATGCTGATGAAGCTAAGTCCAGATCTTTAAATGATCTCGTGTTCATCGAAAGTAATGATTTCAAAATGTTGTAATCACAAGAAGACTTGCTCTCGCTTGTATCGCCAGAAGAGGTCCTAATTTGAATAGTTGTTCTGCAGATTTCTTTCCGGCTCACAAAGCCCTTTACATTACTGTATAATAAGTATTTTGTCAATGCCGATGTTTTTTGATGCAGTTCCTGGTTGAGGATGTGCTTGAAATTCATCCTCATATGATTTTTGTCCAGACAGAGTGAGAAGATGTAATCTGCTAAGGCCATCCTTCATAGCGCATCTTGTTGTTATAGTTTTTTTTTTTTTTTAAATTTTATGATTAACAGGAAAAATCTGGTGTACAGAACCTGTTGTTACTTGTTATGGACATAAATAAATAGATTTAAGCAATGTGCGTGAACCCTCTTTTTTCTTTTTTATTATTATTTAATTATTTTAAATAATTTGTGTTGTAATTTTTTTATATATAAAATTGATTTGTATTTTTAATGTTTAACACTTTTAAACAGTTCCAACCGAGCAAAGATTTATTATTTGGTGATGCGTGTGACACAAATAACAACAACAGCACAAAACTAATTGATAGATCATAAACAATATAAACTAATTGAGTACTTATGATCACAGCGGGCGTAGAAAACAGTGATAAGACTTTGCAAAGGAGTTTGTTTGAATTCTAAAAATCATCGGCTCTAGTTATTAGTCAACATTTATTTATTAATTAATACTTAATCAATTAATAATTATAAGAAATGCATTAGTCAATATTTATTTATTAATTAATACTTAATCAATTAATAATCATAAGAAATGCATGAGTTTGTTGTGCGATCCTCAACTTATTATTACTAGTGAACGACGCACTCGTGATGTGTGTGCCAATAATAATTAAAAATTATTTTTAAAATTTATAATTAATAAAATCTTGAACTTTTTTAATGTATAATTATAAAATATTTTTAATTTTCTTAATTATACTGTTCGATACATATTATATGTTTTTCTGAATATAGTAAAAAATAGGTCTTAGAAATTTAAAAAGACAAATCTATAAATTAAAAAAAAAAATCTAATCTAAAATTATATAGAAAAATATATAAGAAAAAAAAAATTGTGGTTTTATAACTTCCTAGGCATATACGCGACATAATATTTATGATAACTGACATATATAATTTAAACTTACTATGACTTTTAAATATTTATATTGAAATATAATATTAATATATATATATATATATATATATAGGCATACCAACCAGCTGTGTTGGTCCAGTTGGTTGGTAAAATTAGGTGTTAAGAAAAGATCAAATGTCTATTCCTCATAAAGGATAGGTCGTGAATTTGAATTCCAACACCTGGTTGGAAGGTTTACTGTTTACCATTCTGTATCCAATCGAGATCTCGGATAGAAGTTGAATTTGACGATCAAACCTAATATATATATATATATATATATATATATATATACTTGGTTGAGGGCCCGATCGTACGAAATATTAACTTACAAATCCCGAATGTGCAAGTAGTCAAAAAAAAAAAAAAATATATATATATATATATATATATATATTACTTGGTTGAGGGCCCGATCGTACAAATATTAACTTACAAATCCCGAATGTGCAAGTAGCCAATTTTGACAAGCTTATTGAATCACCCTCTCTGGTGAGGTCTATAACATCTCGCTCCAGACGTAGCCACAACAACAATAGGATGAATCATCAGTTGATTTTTCTTCTTTAATTTAAAAACCTATATAATAAATAGGGAGAGTTGCACTGCAGTTTCTCACCTCTGACCGAAAAAAAAGTAGAGAGCGGCTGTGTGTCTCTCTCCTCTTGATTCAATCTTTGCAGTTCCTGCCATTACTAGAGTTTCATCAGGGTAGATTTCAAATTTTGATTTTGTTCAAGAATGGGGGAGATTGGAGATGAGAGAAAGAGCAAGCCTCAGTCTGCCTTTGATGGTATCAACCCCCAACGATGAAGAGAAGAAGCTCGCCAACAAAATTATGGGATGGAGAGAAGAAGAAACCATGTAATTTCTATAATCTTCTTTCAGGAAAAACAAATAATTTCTAAATCTTCTTTCAGAAAAACATCTATCTTTAAATCATTCTTTCAAGTATTCTTAATTTCTATTCTTTTTTTAGAGCTTTTCAACTGGGTACCGCGGTCCCTAGACCTTTTTTTCCCCCTATCGATTTGTTTCCGTTCAATCCAAAGTTCCGATTAAAGTATTTTGTGCGTGGAACTATATTCTTGTCAAGAGGGTATAATGTTAATATATTCGAGTATAACTTTCAGAAAAATATAGTATAATTCAGATGTTGTATAATTTCAGGGCGGAAATGTTTGATAAAAGTGAGTCTTTTTTTAGTAATTTCCCGTTTTATACTTTGAGATTATTTGTTTGCTAAATTCTAATTACTGCTTTATTGTTTATACTGTTAATAGATAGGTTGTCATGTAGTTTCTCATACAAACGGAAAACAAGCAATTTATAACATAGATGTAGAAATGTGCTGATAGTTTTGTTCGTGGAGGTGATTGTTGGCATTCTTTTCCCTTCCATATAGAGATTCGGAAATGATAGTGGCTGCATGTTTAGCCCAATCCTCCTCCTTACCCTTCTTTATCCGGGTTTTTGACAACGGTGTTATTCTGTTGGCTTACAGATCTTCTATAAAATCAACTGAGATTAATGATCGTTAATTTTGTTTTGGATTGAAGAATTTTGTAATTATAGACTTGCCAATTTTAGTATTGAGTTTGGTTTAATGTTCGAGGGCGAGTCTCGTGCCACAGTGCTGGTGCAGGTTCAAAATACCCAGAGCCTGCAAAGAAACATCCTTTGCTAGTAGCAAACATTGGTGCATACACCGTCCCCCCAGTGCCTGGAAATGACCCTCGCGAGTTAACGGAGGCCGGGAGTGACCTTGTGCTATGGGTTCGCCTTTTTTCTTTTTGGTTACATGTTCAGTTTCAAATCACAGTAAAGTTGAGCCTTGTTATGCTAAGCTCAAATTGAAGCTAAATCAAGTTCAAGTATAATTGGTAGGCGATGTTGAGCATAGCAGGTTCAAATGCTCAAGATGAACTCTTAGACTAAGTTCGAAGTCTTGACGAAACAAAAATGTTAGAGGTCACAAAGTTTGTCCATTCTCCAGAAATCATACATTTAAGTGAAATTGCACCACTAAAAAAATGAGCAAAATTGATATATTAAGTTCCAAGTGAAGTAAAATTGGTTTAAGATTGAAATTTAGGTTCCAGCTTTTGAAGCTCCATTGCAATAATTTGATGTCAGCTATCTTCGAGGAAAAGGGAGAGAAAGCAGATTAAGCTTTAGCTGATGACTATAATTTGAGTTACGTCTCCATCAAGATGATCCGTAATCCCACACCTTATATGTTTACAGTCATGAAAAAGGAGATTTTCTCAATTCTGTCTTTCCAAATATTGAGATGCATATTATTGTGTTACCTCTCATGTGATTGTCATGTTTCTGTTCACTGTTTCGCCCTAATAAAGGCTGTTATTGATCCCTGAGAAAGCCAGAAGCTGCACTATCTCTGCAAAGTTCATACTTAAAGAAATAGAGTACTTTTTTGAGTTGGAATATTTCTTTTTACTTAGTGTTATGAATTTATTTAGCGGATTTTAGATCAAATAAAGCGTAACTTTGTTTCTATGTTTTCTTTTATGCAACTCAGTTGGCGTTCTTGGGGAATGGTGATGGAAAAGCGCTTATCCCGAACGACTCCACCACGAACAAGCAATCAGTTAACTCAGCTTCGGAGGATTCTGCAAGTAAGGACGCAGCTATCGATGAGGTTATGAAAGAGCTTAGGAGGGTGAAGAGGCAGAACCACATCACTCACTGCCTTCTCTCAGTCATGATCGTCGTGACAACGTTTTGGCAACTGGGCGAGTTAACTGCAATACTCGCAGTGAAGGAGAAGATAAGCAACCCTCTAAAGGCTGTGAGGGATTTTGTTCTGAGTAGATTCGGAAAAGATGAAGTCAAGATTGAGACGGCCGCGCTCCCTCCCGTCCAAGTGCCGGAGCTACCACATGTGGATCTCCCCACTTTGACTCTCAATGGAAGGCGTGAATCATCAGGACGGTGAAAATTCAATTGTTGCATGCATATCGGGGTTATAATTCATTTCCAACATGTAGTGTTCTTTATCAGCAAAGGTAAACATTCTATTAGTCTTATGCAGCTATCGCATATCTGACATCTTATTTACTCTGGACGAAGAGTACCGATCCCATGGGGTCGTTTGCATGGTAATACCATGCAAACGACCTCCTATACACGTAAGACAAGTGATTTTTTTCATTACCATGCAAACGACCTCCTATACACGTAAGACAAAAATTTTTTGAAAAATTTTTAAAATTAAAGTTATATATTTTGATGAGATCGATTACTATGCATACGACTCCCAATACACATAAGAAAGTCATTTTTTGGAAACTTTTCAACATGAAAATTATAGATCTTATTAAAATTTATAACTTTTATTTCAAAGTTTTTTAAAAAAAAAAATTAAATAGGTATTTTGTGATCCTAAAGTTTAACGTGTTCAGAAACAGTTTTAAAATCCGTTTCAATCAGTTAAGTTTTGAAGCTGTAAAATATTTATTTCGAAATTTTTTTTTAAAAAATTTTGAATATAAAAATTGTAGATCTTATCAAATTTTATTTTTATGTTGATTTTTTTTTTTCAAAAAATAACTCATCTTATGTGTATAGGGGATCATTTTACCATGCAAACGATCCGTTGGATCACCGTTCCTGGATGAAAAGTAACTATTCGATCCCATTGGATCACCATTCCTGGACGAAAAGTAACGATTCTTCATCACTTTATGAGATATATATCCAAGAAAATTTAATATCTGCAAAAAGTAATTAATGCCATACTATTTGGTTGTTCTGCATGCAATGTTTTTCTTAAAATAAAAAAAAAAAAAATAAACGAAGGGTTTCCGTTAAGGTTGAGTAACATCACGTTACAGGCCAATGAAAACAACCAACAACTGCAGTGGCTACTAAAGCAAGGAACAGGCTATCTATGCTTCACTTGAAAATAAAGAGGGTTTGTTGGAAGTACGGATATGGATATAAAATACGATATATATATATAATATATGATAATTTTTTTTGAAAAGTAAGATACGAATATAGTTTGAATTCTGTAATAAAAATAAAAATAAAAATAAATATTTATATTAAATTTTATTATTTAAATATATAATAATATTTAATTATAAAGTTTTTATATAATATAATATTTTATATTCTTAACATAAATTTAAAAATAAAAATTTAATTATATCAATAAAATTTAACAACTAAAAAGTAATAATTGAGTGTATTTACTATGCTATATTTATTATAGCTATATTTTGATAGTATATATATAATATTTTATTTTTAAATAAAAATAAATATACTTACGAACACACGTGTCAAACACTCTTACTTGGCATGTCTAAAAATTAGTTTTCAAATTTCAAATATTTCTTTAACATTTTTTATTATGTCTACAAAGTGTCGATATCAACTACCGCACGGAATAAAATTTCAACGTATCTGTATTTTCTTACTTGCTAAATTGCAAGTATTATATCACATTATTAATGTTTATATCGGAACTATCATATGGTATTTCCATGTCAACCATGCTAAGCGCCTCTACATTTATACATCTAATTCAACTCCAATTGAGGTGGGGCCAGGTCCACAAATTTCAAATCATGACTGTCCCATTTTAGAGCTAGACTTAGATGTACATTTAGATACACCTAGTGCCTAGGTTTTCATGGAAGTGCAAAAAAAAAAGGCAGCCACATGGCAAAAGAGCTACCCAGATGAAATTTTGAATCAAGTTTGACAAAAATCACATAAACAGAGAAAAGAAAAGCGTCCAGCTCAAATCTCCTGCAGAGGGAGCGATTTAATAATGCAGCAGGTTCTATCCTGTTAACTCAAATGAGATTGAAGTACCAATCATACATATTCCGATCCACTAGCCATATGATATGGCCGGACCCAGAAAAAAGGGGATTGCAAGCCCGTGAATCTCTGTAAACGAACAGTGACTATTTGGACCAGAAAGATCATAACTACCCTCAAGCATAATTCAGCCTGAAGATATCATTCATGACATAGAAGCTTCCTCCATGGGGGATCAAGTGGAACATCTGCATATGGGAAACAGCAAAGTGTTAGACCAGCAAACACTAAAAATAGATATATACCGGCGACAAAACAACATAAGAGACAATCATCTTAAATCTATTTGAACTAACATATAACAATATATTTCCCATTTGACTGGGCTACAGAACTACGACATTGCCTACATTTTTACATAAACTAAAATGTACAGGGGCGTTTAGTAGAAACATAACAAGGCAACGGAAAGCTCACTACAACCTAACCATGTCATATTAGCTCAACCTGTGTCAGGATCAAGGTTTTAAGTGCCATTTTGTACCAGATTTCAATAAATTCCAAATTCGAAACGCGTTGACCATGCTGATAATAAAATATTATTTTTATATTTTATTATATTTTAAAAAATTCTTTTTTTAAATATTTATTTTTTAAAAGAAATAAAATGGGTCACATGCCTGACCGGTGCAGCCGCGAGACCAACAGCCCGCATGGAAGAGATAAAAAAAATTGAGAGAGAGAGAGAGAGGAGGAGGGAGGGGGGAAGGACAGTCTGGCACGAGCTGGGCGGCACCATCGATGCCGCCCGGCTTGGAAAACACTGGTCAGGTTTATGGTCATATGCTTGTAGGAAGATCATCTAGATTTACTTAAAAAGAATGGGGCAAGCGTTCGGTGCCGCCCGGGGCTTTGAAAACCTTGGTCAGGATTAAAAGGTCATGTGCTTGTAGGAAGATCATCTAGATTACTTAAAAAAAATGAGGCAAGTGCATTGCATCGGTAATAATTGGAGTATATCCAACAACTATTGACATTTAAAGTTAAATCTCATCTGAAGTCCAAATTGTCTAATAGAAGGGGAATAGGAAAAGAAACTTTGGCAGTGCCATAAAAGTATCCTTTAATAGAAAAAAAATATAACTTACGATCCACAACATGACCTTAGTTATAGATCGGATGGTAAGTAATGGTGATAAAAAAGGGGTATCTAATTAGTAAACAGTACAAGAGGTCCTTCAAACATTATAATATTATTTGTATAATATATGCTTGCGGGAAACTCCGGAAACTCATAGAAAAGAGTCCTTGCAGTATGCATTCTTACTAACATCTCATCTCTGACAATGCATAAGCTGGCACAGCCCCTTGAGTACAATGGTCACTGGAAAGATGAGGGAGTAGGCATGTCCACGGCAATTTCACAACTTCGCCATTTTAGAAAGCAAAGATGTGGACAGAAATATGTTTTCGTGAATTGTGATGTATCGTCTTTTATTTCTTATTCTATGTATTAAGGTCAAGCAAGTCTGCAAACTTCCACGTAACCACTTCGTCTCTTGCTTCTTCTCTACCCTATATACTTGTTATTCATTGTTTAAAGATAGGGACGGACATGTAGTCCATCCCTGAATGATCGTCTATTTGGTTACCTCTCCTATCCAAGAGTAGACAAGCTACATAGGAATAACGAAGTAAGAATGTGAATGCTATGTCAAATTTGAAGAAACTAGTTTTAAGCTGTACTAAAAAACGCTAGCTCCTTCAAATAGCATGCAGGAAAAAGAAAACAAGGAATGACTGACTACTTCAGAACAACAGCATAAAAGTAACAAAGACATCAATAAAGTTGAGTTACCAATGTCCTCAAATCCTTAAATGGGGTAAAAGATCCTAAGACAATTCACTAGGAAGCCAATTCCTTACCGAGGAACATTTGTTGTGGACTCGAGCATCCTTTACTAAAACACACGGAGTGGTTCGAAGGTCCCCAAGAAATAACAATAAAAGAACTTCCTCCACAAACCGAGGGACGTTGCCCAAGTTTTGAATTTTAATTTCTAATTAAAGGCTCTAAATAAAGCACCGTACCGTAGATATTCCATGCAGCCGGCGCCACCTAGTGGCATAACGGCTCTGTTTTTGTTAGCAATACTTCATTTAGAACTAGAGAGACGGTATCCAATATTATAAAATATGCTTCCCGAACTAGATTTCTCCAGAACTAGAGTAACGGCGTTTTCTGGAATCTAATTAATGGATGTTTAGATTCTGCAAACCCTCTAGAAATACACACCTTTCTGTACCTTGATCAAGAATGTACCAAGATAATTAACAAAATACCTGGCGAACTTTGAGCTTAGATGGCTACCTCGCAGATCACAAAATCAAATCATAGGCATATATCATGCAATAAATTAATCGAGCACAAAAAACAAGGAAAGAAAAAAAACATAAATCAACCAAATAAACGACAAAGCAAGCAAGTACTACAGATAATCAGATCCATTAAAACCACCTAATGCAAAAATTAAATTACGCATATCATAATATAAGTCATAAAAGGGTCATCAACAAAATCAACTTAAAATCATCTACAACTTAGTTGCAAAGACATATTAGCTTCAAACAAAGTCTAATAAATAGAAAACTATATAAGTTATGAAAAATGAATCTCATCATAACCATCTAATCTATAATTCATATAAAAATAGCATAGATACACAATACCAGATACAAAAGAAAAAATTCCAATAATATACCACTTAGTCGATGAGATGATATGAGGAAAGTGTTACCATAAAACATCTATCATAACAACTGGAATTGACAAGAATGCCCAACATAATACAGAAACGCAAGAACAGCATAGATCAGCGATGATAGTTGCCTAAAATCCAAGAATAGCTCAAGAGGTCGATGAGACGAATAGACAAACATCGTATCTACAAAACTTCCATAACAAGTTTACAACATGAACTTCTAATATATCACAATGCCCAACATAATACAGAAACACCAAGGGCAGCGCAGATCAGCGGCTAAATCTGCTTAAAATCATCTAAACTAATTACGGAATCATCTTTGTCCCAATATTACATGTAATATCTGAATCGAACATATAATCAAAATCGTATAAAACATGCTACTAACTGCAAAAAGTACAATCCAAGAATCAAGGAATCCAACATTACCTGGCTGAATTTGAGTTCATGCGTCTCGCCCTGGAGCTGGATCGATCCAGAGACAAATACGATGATTCCGCCGGCGGGGCCCGAGGGCTGGACGTCGGTGGTGACGATCTTGTGGAGGCACTGCTGGAAAGAGAGAGACTGCAATTTGCTGGCGATGTTCTGAGCTCCCATGATCTTATCGCCCTCGAATGTCAGCATGGAGTGGTCCTGGTAGAGCGACGCCAGCGCCGCGCGGTTGTTGTCGAAGGTCTGGTAGTAGAATTGAACGAACTGCTTAGCCACTGACTCCGGATCCATCTCGATCGACGGGTACAGAACGATCTGCGCGGCAACGACGGCGGCGGAGAGAACGAGAGAGGGTATTGGAAGGGGGCTTTATATAGTTGGTGGGCTTATTGTGTTTTAGAAATTAGCGTTGCGAGCACGCGGTGGTGTTGCGGGTGTAATTACTAAGGAATTAAAGATGACCGTCGGATTGAAATCGGTTAAGAAGATAGTCCTCGAGTTTTACTATGTAAATCTGATAAATATATCAGCCCGTTTTTTAAATTTGAACAAATTAATTCTAAAAATATATTTTTAAAGACTAATTTATTTATTTTTTTTACAAATCAGTTTTTTTTTTTTTTCACAAATCAGCCTTCCGAAAATATATTTTCGAGGGTCGATTTGTAAATTCCTAAAAATAGGAGGGCTGATACATAATTTTCTGTAAATAAAATCAAAAGGTATAAAGGCTAAAAAAAAAATTACAGTGAATCTTTGAGAATTTTAATTAAAATTTGAAGCTTCTATTATACAAAAATATAAAAGAAATATTGTGTGGTATTGATTAAATTATATTGTTTAGTTCTGTCATATATATATATATATACTCACACATAATATTTTAATGAATACATACATAATAAATTTGTAACATAATTATAAACGATATGAATAGGCCTCGGAATCCAAAAAGAGACATACCCAAAGCTATTAAAAGGATGTCTTGCCATCCCGCGTCATCCTGCCGGACAGACTGGACCATCCTAATGTCGATATGCCTCAAAAGTCAACCAAACTACCGTTGACAATTCTTAAGAGCCCACATCTTACTCAATTCTTAAGATCCACCCGAACCGAATACTTTAATATTCGAACCGACTCAAATTTCATTTCAAATCGATCTGACTAAAATTCGGATTAGTTCGAATTCGTTCGGATTGACCCGAATAACAACACAAATTATTTTTATTCAACACCAATTCGGATTCGGGTCGGTTCTGATTGAGCCAAATAGTTGTAATATAAATATTTTGCTTTAAAAAAAATTAGCACATAAACACGAACGAATACTAATTAAAACGTAACTTGTGAGGATAATTCGGGTCCAACCCGAACCGATCCGAAATTTGACCACTGAATCCGAACCGAATTATATAGATCCGAACTATTAAAATACCGATCCGAACTGAATTCGAAATTTTATCTTTATTGAGTTGGTGCGGTTCTGTTTTTGAATAAGTTCGAATAATGCTTAGCCCTAGCTACTGCTGTCCATACAAGTGAATAAGCATCTTATGCATGCTCATTCGTAGAAAACGGCACCGCCACCAAGACGTCACCTTGCCATCCACCTCAACCAGTTAGACATAGATGCATGGCGGAAGAAGCCCAATCACGATTCTACCGCCAATAGAAATGCCAAGGTCAAGCTTAGCAACTGAAAGAGGGACCTTGCAACCCTGTCAAACAGAAAAGTCAAGATCAAGTTTAGCAACTGAACAACGGCCCCTGCCATCCCCACCTGCCCACGCCCCCTACCATTACGAGCAGTTAATGCATGCATTGATGGGGGACTTTGTGAAGAAAGAGATGAATAGTCTTGTAATATTCTAAAATTTTAATAAATTTTAAAATAATTTCTAAAATTTATTAAAATATTAAGACTTTGCATCTTTAGAATATTTATGGGATAATGACGTATCAGCCCCCCATTTTGAATTCTTTGGACAAATCAACCCTTCTGTTTAAAAAATGGACAGATCAGTCCCTCTGCTACTGTTTCGAATTTTTTCGGACAAATATGTCATCGTTTCGCCGAGGCCGAGACCACCTATTTAGAAGCATTTTTTGGAAAAATTTTAAACATGAAAATTGTAGATCTCGTCGAGATATACAACTTTTATGTTCAAAATTTTTCGAAAAAATGCTTCTAGATAGGTGTTTTCGGCGTCCAAACTGTTTCAGCGATTTCGGGTCGAGCTGGTTACATTTCGGACCTCAAAAACACCTATTTCAAAGTATTTTTTGGAAAAATATTCAACATAAAAGTTATAGATCTCGACGAGCTCTACAACTTTCATGTTTAAATTTTTTCCAAAAAATATTTCTAAATAGATATTTTTGGTGTCCGAACTGTTAACGAGTATAAGAATATTTTTGTCCAAAAAAAGTTCAAACAGTGTTTGAGGGGCTGATTTGGTAGGTTTTTGAAATGGGGGACTGATCTGGTACTTTTGAAACTTTGGGGGGCTGATATGGTATAAGCCCAATATTTATTAAGAAGTACATAGTTTGAAAAAAAAATTCAATATATGAGTTTTATATCTCATCAAAATAAAAAATTTTAATGTTGAAAAATTTTTTTAAAAAAAAGTACATGTAGGATTTTACTTGGAATAACATGGCAAAGAACAGGAGCAGAGGATGTCAGTTTCTAAAATACTTATTTAAAAATATTTTAACGTAAAAATTATAGATTTCATCAGAAACTATAACTTTTACATGAACTCTTTTTTGGAAAAATAGTTGTATACATATCTTTTATAGGATGTGTGTATAGTAATATCATATACACAACCCAGTCGGATAAAATTCCTTTAGAACAATCTGATTCTGATGTCCAAACTGTCAAAGCAAAATCAATTCAAAACACCCCACTGTTCAAAACTGTCAAAGACAAGTTAGCAAAAAAAAAAAAAAGAAAAAGGAAGGCCATTTAAAGTTGGGTGCTGCCAGTGGCACCAACCTCGCCATAAAAAACTTACCAATTCGTATAGTTAAAAAATATTATGGGAGTATTTTTATAGAAATTTTTAACATAAAAATTGTATATTTTGATGAAATTTATAATTTTTTATGTTAAAAATATTTATAGAAAATATATTTAAATAAGTGTTTTGGAGATACAAAATTTAAAGGATTTAAATTAGGTCTAAAAACTTATTTTTAAGGCATAATACCTTTTTTAGCCCCTGAACTTTAAACAAATGTGCCTCTATAACCCTGAACTTTAAACTGTACTAGCGATAATCCTGAACTACGAAAAAACGCCCACGATAACCTTGCCGTCAGTTTTTCCGTCCGCCGCCGTTAATTCGCTGACGTGGCAGACTTTAAATTATTTTTTTTATTAATTTTAATACCTATAAAGAAATATTTTTTCATCCACAAAGTTAAAAAAAAATAAATATAAATATATATAAAGACATATTTATCCATCCACAAAGTTAAAAAAATTAAAAATTGATTAAAAAATAACTTTAAAACTGTCACGTCAACGAATTAACGGTGATGGACGGAAATACTGACGGCAAGGTTATTATCGGCGTTTTTTCTTAGTTCAGGTTTAGCACGAGTATAGTTTGAAGTTCTGGGTCATAGAGGCACATTTATTTAAAGTTTAGGGACTAAAAAAGGTATTTTGCCTATTTTTAATGTTAAACTTTGGAACCCAAAATACCTACTTAAAAGTATTTTTAAAAATATTTTTAACATAAAAGTTATAGATCTCATCACAATCTATAACTGTTATATTGGACGTTTCTTCAAAAAATATTCCCACATTTTTTTTAGTCATGTGAATTGGTGAACTTTTTGTTGATATGGTGGGGATAACAAGCATTTTTTCTTAAAGTTTGCCTAGGTGGGTAGTTCTTACTTTACAGTAACTAAAGAGATTCAAACACACTTTTTTTTAGATCTTTTCACTTTTTACTTCTCTATTATTTTTCTTCACACTTTCTTTTTTTTTTTTGTTGAATAAAAAAGGAGAGATATTATTCCTTAGCTCTTTATTAATAATCCAGTTGAGCCGATGCACTCGCACAAACCGCAGAAGACAAAGAACTTCAAGGAAGATGATACATAAACATGTTAGTCTAGTGGTAAAGAGATTTGGCGGCTAGATGATCTGCCACTTTTCCTAAGTAAGCAACCCTTAAATGCGGCTGCTGTTCCGATCCCTCCTTATGCCGACTCTTCATTGCCATCACGGTCGTTGCTAATGATGCACCGATCGAACTCCAGCTTTATAACAAAATGTTTTAAGGCAAGAAGCTGATTCTACAGTTCAATTTTTTAGCTCAATCAGCGATAAACAAGAACTTAAGATTAGTAGACATGATATTCGTCAGGAACCAGATAATTATGATGCAATATGTACATACAGTATATCGAAATATATGTCATATATATTTTAATATACTATGTGGTTCTGATTATATGAGTCATGATGAATGGCAGTGCTCAAGAAAATAATTAAGCTCAAGTCCGATTTCTAACTAATTTTATAATACTGTGCGGCTGATGATAGTCATGAATAACGGTGCTAAAAAAGGCAATTAAGTTCAAGTTGGATTCTAACTAATTTCATAACAGTGCTCAGCTTTAAAAAGTAAGGATTATATTTATTCTGTTCGGTCCGGACGGTACGCATTTTAGGTAAGTTTTGTTCTTGGCAAACTATATTCAGTTTGGTTTAGTCCAATACCAGTAATTTGATGATCAAAGAAAGTTTCTCTACATTTTAAAATAATGTTAAATTTTGATAAAAATAAAAATTTAACATTTTATTATCCTAATATTTAGCATAAAATATTGTTGGCCCTAATGTGATTTTGATGATAACAAAATAATAGCAAAAGTATTACAAATGAGTTTGTTAAAGATGTAAAAATGTAGGTGTTGAATGGAGTTAAAATTGCATATAATGAAGTTTGATTAATATAGTCCATCCGATATCTACTCACTTATCAAGGAATATCTTTCTCATATGACATCCAAATGATACAAAATCAGTGGCAACTGAAAGAGGACTCATATGGCTTTTCAACAATATATAATATATGAGATTTGGATGAGCGTACTAGTCCCGGTGAATTTTCGAAGTTGAAAGCTGACAAACAATCTAGCACCTTGACAGCACTATAGTGTTTGTATTATAACTTTTTGTAGGAAGCTCCAAATGGAATGAAACCACTTCCATATGAAAGAAGACTTGAAGACCTTTCCAACGGTATGTGTTTCATCCAAAACGGATAAGAAATGAGAGAAAACGAGCTAAATGAAGTTGACTGAAGATGAGCTGAAACTGCTATTACAGAGCAGAATTTCGGTCGACCGAAAATTTATTCGGTCGACCGATAGTTGCGCAGAACTAGCCGTTACAGATGATTTTTGAAGTGTATATATATACATCCAAACACTCAAACGGAGATAACTCTCATGCACTTCATTGGAGACCTGTTTTAGAGTGAAAAGAGCATTTCTAGAGCCCCCAAAAATTATTCTTGAGCTTTAACTTGTTTATCTTAATTTTTACCCTTTAATCTCTTGCCTCTAAGAGTTAGATCATTTGAGAGATTTGTATTTGGATTTTTGGATTCTTTTCTCTTTGAAGAAAGATTGTAAAGGTTGTTTGGTGAGCATCATAACCAAGAGTTTAAGGGTTGCTTGGTTAGCCGCTAAAACCAAGGAATTTCGGTTATCGCTAAGCCCGGGAAAAGCGAAGTTGTAAACGGCTTGATCAACGCCCGGAAGTTGATCGTCTAGTAGAGAAGTCCTCGGAGGAGGCAAGAGAAGTGGACGTAGGCGGGGTTTCGCCGAACCACTATAAATCTGGTGTCGTATCTTTTTCTCTCTTGTTTTATTTTTATATACTCTCTAGACGCATGCGTAGGAATTAATTGTTCTATCCTTATATGTATTTGTGTCTAATTTGTATAAGAGCTAAATTTGCTTAGATTGAATAATCACTTAATTAGCTTAAATGCTGAAGCAGGTGGTATGTCCGTCTGGGAGACACACCAAGTGTTTGGCGTTATCCAAGATATGTTCCATCGTTCGTGCTGACGGGTCTTGGCGTATGGCGAGGGAAGCTTTCGAAAATGAGCTTTGAAAATGGGATATTATTCAGTAGGGAATGCAAGTGAAGGAGTACGCCATAGTTCTATCGAGGACTTTGGAGAGGCGAGAATTATTTGATGGACCGACATGGGCACCGTGCAAATCTGAGAGGGTACATGAACGATCGGAAGAGGAAAGGAAAGTTCGTGTCCCAAGAAGAGAAAGTTCGCGTCTCTGGCGATACCCGAACCGTTTCAAGGGGGGAGGGGTAGGTCTGCGAGTACCCGAATGTCGGAGATTTGAGTGCTTCTCACTGCCATGTAAAGGGCATATATAGATATCAATGACCACGGTTACCGTCGGGGCAGCAGCAGTCAAGAGGACAGTCGGGAGTACAGTTTCGGGCAAGCCACAGCAGAGGCACCGTTGTCCAAAAGCCGAGACACTATAGGTTATCAGCAGTGCTACGACCGCCGTGTTTCCGCAGGCGTCCAGGGAGTTTCCTGCAACTAAGACCAGCAGGGCAGCAAGGAGTGAGTCCACCGAGAGTTCCGGGGAGGTTAAGATACTTTGACGAGGCGAGGAGGCAGGTGTAGTGTCGAACAGCTATCGCAGGGAGGGCGGTACTTTGGCCTAGTTTGTTAGTTACCAAGCATGTTCGTATATGTTTTGATTCGGATGCTACACACTCCTTTGTTTCGTCAAGAATCTTGTCTGTTAAATTGGCCCGTATATTCTTATGAAATATCGTATATGTAATGTTTATAGATTTTGTTTACGCGCGTGCGGGTCAGCTGTTATCAGTTTTCCCGTCGGTCATTTTTTGTGGGATGAGACCTTCTCAGTTGGGGATCAAACTCTTGTTTGTACTAGCGCGCCTTGATTTATGTTGTTTTTTATGGTAAGAGGTCGAACTTTGAATGTTATTCTTGGTGATTAAGCTGAACTATGCTAAGATAGATTGCCTATGGGTTAAGTGGGGTAAAAAAAATAGCAAAAAAAAAAAAAAAAAAAAAAAAAAAAAAAGAAAAAATAAGAAAAAAAGACAAAAAAAAAAGAGAGGAGAGAAAAAAAAAAAAAAAAAAAAAAAAAAAAAAAAGGTGTAAAAATTTTTGGGAAAAATAGAAAAAAAGAAAAAGAAATTAAAAAATGGGATACGTGAACCAAGGGCTCATTCTGTTCTCGTTGTAGGAATAAGTTCAAAGCGACATACCAAACATTTCAGGTTTTGTGGGTGAATGATTTTGGGATACGGGTATCCTATTGCATCAGGTGGCAATGAAGGTCAAGCAAAATGCTTGAAGCGGGTAGTGCTGGATATTTGGCATGATTTTAATAAAATGCCGTCGTTTGGAGGACCGTATGAGCCAGCTGACATAGCATTTTCCAATTGTTAATGAATTTCCGGACGTTTGTCCTAGAGAATTAGCGCCGGATTATCGCTCCGTCGTGAGACCAGAGTTTCAGAATTGAGTGGTGACTATAGAGCGACCCAGATATCGGAGGGCACTTAGAATGCCACTACTATGGAGTTGGCGCGAGCCTAAGAGGCTCAAATCGAGAGTTGTTAAAGGGTTTCATTGACCCGAGCATAATCGTCCTGGGCGTGCACCGGTATCTTTGTCAGAAGAAAGATGAATGGATTTATGAGGATTGTATGGGACTATAACGACTCGAAAGCTCAATGTAGGTAGTATTCAATAAAATGCTTTGCTTCGTAATCGATGATTAGTTGGTCGGATCCATGTTGCAGGAGCCGCATGTGTTTTAAAAGTTGATTTGAGGTCAGGTATTACTAGGCTGAGGGTTGAGAATGAGGACGTACCGAAGACAGCGTTTCGTACTCAGGTATGGTTCGACTACGAACTGTTCCTGTGTATGTCGCGTTTTGGTGTAACAATGGCACCAGCAGCATTCATGAATATGATGAATCAGCATTTTGTTTCAATCTTACTTAGAATCCGTTATTGTGTTGGTGATTTCTCGTTTGTATATATCCGTAGTTGAGAGAATCATGCAGGATATTTGAGGAAGTTTGCCAAGTTTTCTGTCGAGAGGAATTATGTGCGGGAAACTTAGCAAATGTGATTCTGGTTGAGATGCGCGTAGAACACTTCCTTGCGGGCACGTAATCTTCTCGTAGAAGGTCGTGGGCGGTAGATCCCAGCATAAGGTTGACGCAGTCCTAACGATGGATGACGCCAATATCGCCGACCGAGGTCCGTAGCTTTATTTTGGGTTTTGCCTGGTTATGGTACCGGCGTTTTATTGAGGGCTTCGCACGGATAGCTAGTGCTATTGACTAAGGTTATCCCGGAAAAGCCGTGTCGTTTGAGTGGAACGATGCTGTGAGCAGAGTTTTCAGAAAGTTAAAAACATTTGCCTCACTTGCACCAAGTCTTTAAAGCCTTACCCGACGATCAAAGGTGATTTGTTGCATGATAGTAATGCGTCTTTATTGGTTTTGGCAATGTGTGTTAATGCAGAGGGGCAGAGTGATAGCTTAAGGCATTAGACAGTTGAAAACCCCATATAGGGTAATTATCAGTACACGATCACGAGTTAGCCATCGGGTGATCTTTGCATTGAAGACTTTTGGATGACATTATCTATACGGAGAAGAATTCGGGATATATACCGATCATAGAGTTACAGATATCTTTTCTCAAGAGGAGCTCCGAACTTGCGACAGGAGGCGATGGATTCGAATACTTGAAAGGAT